>JAOQGN010266736.1:0-10291 GCA_027564295.1 Himantozoum antarcticum | reverse complement strand
AGCATAACTCTTAAACAAAGGCATGCAGAAAGCTGAAACTTGCAGAATGCAGAGAAAACATATGAAGCTTTATAATAACAAAAGTTTTATTAGTGTGGAAGGTGTCCTTTAAATACACCAGCTTAGCATAGGTAAAACTTATAATATAATTGTTGCGAGTGGAGTTAAATCTAATAGATGTGAACTAGTAATTGCTTCTAACTAGTCACTCTCTATAGCGGGTGCCATCCCGCACTATCCAACTAGCTGCAAGGATCCACTCCTGCCAGCCGCCGGGACCATCGACCCCAGAGGGGGTTGATGGTCCGGAGATCAGTTGGCGAATCTAGGCGAGGGCTAAATCATCAGCGAAACTGGTGCCATTATCCTTGTTCTAAATCACGCTTAGAGTTGGGGACACGGTCGTCAATGGTGCCACACTTAAATGCATCCGTGCAAAGCCAATTGTGTTCAATGTCTTCCTTCGATGCAAAATCAACACAATCGGTGAGGGGGCAGAGGCATCGATGAGGGGCAAAGACCATCGATGAGGGGGCAAAATCCTACAATGAGGGACAGAGGCATCGATGAGGGGAACAAAGACCATCAATGAGGGGCCAGAATACTATCGATGAGGGGGCAGAGCACCATCGATGAGGGGTCATGCATTATTGTGGTCAAAGGTGAGGGGCTTCCTCTCTGATTTGTCAATAAATTAGCTAACCCCTATCCCATTGGGCAAAACTAATCACATTGCGGTTTGCGGTAAAGTCACGCATAGCTCAACTGGGTTATGCTTTATGCTTTATGCTTTATTGTCATTCATCTACTCAAACAGAGCATGATACATCGAGAAAAAAATACTGTAAACAATAGTGTCGTAGTTAAAATATGATGTTACACAAAAGAAATTTATATAATAAACATTGCAAATACTAATAGCTGGAAATACATAAACTAGTTATAGATATATCTTACTAGCTAATAATGTTTTTTCATGTCACATAGTGCGAGACCGGATTATATAGGAGTCGCCTACTCTACTTGAGTGTCTTCTTTACAGTTGGATTGCTTAGAAGGCAGTTTCTGGTGTAAAGGGTGTTCATCTGCCTTTAGCTTACTGATATATTTAGTACACAAAGCGCTAAGCCTATCATTGAGGGATGATATGTTGGCATCCATAAGGCGGTCTTTATAATGTTCAATATCTGGTAAACATATTCTGAGGGTGACTTTTTGTGCCTTTTCCACTTCGTTGCATTGCTGGACAGTAGTCATCGGGTACCAAGCTGCAGCTGCATGTGTCAGTACCAGTATTACTTGTGCTGTGTACATCTTTATCAGGTGCTCCTTATTTATGCCAGATTGTTTTAGTATCAATAGGCCATGTGTTTTTCGTTTGGCAGCTTTGGTAATGTGTGTCACATGAGTATCAAATTGTAGATGGTTGTCTATATATACTCCTAAAAGTTTTGTTGATTCAGCTGTGTCGATAGGGTTGCCATTCAACGACAATGGTGAAATCATAACCAGTTGTTTGTGCACAGATATGTTTAGAATCTTGGTTTTACCGACGTTGTGTAACATATGGTTTTCCTTTGCCAAGTCTGAGCATTGCTCAACCATGCGCTGTCGTGCTTTGGGAGCATGAAATTCAACTTTTGACCCACTGTTAGCCTGGATGATTGTATTTCACGAATTAACGGGAAATTAGATGTGGTGTCATCGGCATATTTTGTAGTCAAACCATTATCAAACTGCAGTGAGTCCACAAATGCTAGCCAGAGTGTTGGCCCTCACAACGTGCCTTGGGGAACACCAACAGAGATGGTAGATGATGGAGACCGAGCATTGTGTGACTGTATGTACACTACCTGTGATCTGTCACTCAAGTAGTTAAATACTTGTTGTATTAGATGAGATGAAACACCCAGTCTTTTCAGTTTTTCGTGTAGCAAAGCGGGCTGCATTAAATGCAAAGCCTTACTGAAGTCATATAGAATTACCTGAGCTCCAAAGTGGGACTTGTCATCGAGCATTCTAGTTATTTCATCGATGGTAGAAACTGATGCATCAGTGCATCCAGAACCTGCTTTGTACGCATATTGGCTAGATTGAAGGTTACATAGCAACAGGGCTCTTATTTGCTTGTTCATGAAGACCTCAATTATCTTCCCAATGTGCCAGAGCAGCGATATTGGTCAGTAATATTTGGTGGTTGCTGGTGAAGAGTGCTTCGGGATGGGAGTGATCTCAGCAGACTTGTACAATGTAGGAAAGACTCCGCTTTGCAAAACTTGATTGACGATTGATGTCACTGGAACACACAAATCTTCGCAGCATCACTTGGGGATCCAGGGTGGGAAATCACCAGTGTGTACAGACTTTCTGCTGTCGATGTTTTTAAGCGCAAGTTTAGCTTCTCCCAGTGATATTTTGGCCGGCTTGTGATGGCTGTCTTCTGAAACATCGATAGGGTGAGTTGGCAAGGCCGTTCCTCCAGCTGCTGCGAAGTAATCACTGAGCTTTGTAGCAAAGGATTCCGGGTCATGAACTGTACCATCATTTACGTAGTGAGGTTGTACATGCGTAGTCTGTTTCCATCAATGTGCTTGATAGCTCTCCACCAGTTGGCAGTGCCTGTTTTAAGGTTATTAATTTGGCTGTCGTAGTACATGCATTTATTTTTGTTGTTAGCTCTACGAAGCTTTAGGGTCAGTGGTGTTTCCCACGGAGGAACTGTGTCACTTTTAACCCGAAACTTTGAGAGTGGGCAGTTCTTATTGAAAATGTCAGAGATGGTCAGCTGGAAAGTTCCCACTTTCTCATCTAAGCTAGGGGTATTTGTAATAGCTGCCCAATTGATCTGCGCAAGCTGCAGTTGGATAACTTGTTTTGCGCCAGGAGTGATGGCACGTTTCCAGATGGTTTTATAGGTCTTCTTGTGAACTTTAGCATTGGTAGCCAAAGCGCAGGCATGATCTGATTTACCCAGAGGTGCACGTTTTATACAGTCACCGTCTATATATGAAATGTTGTTAGTAAAGATTTTGTCTAGCATGGCATTGCCTCTTGTTGAGAATCCCACAATATTTGTCAACTTAAAAACTGTTTCTAACAGACTACAATCTAGAGTATTGAAATCTCCGCCAAAAGCTATAGATGCTGTTGGATGTTTTACAATGATATCAGTTAGTGTATCAGTGAGGTAGTCTAGTGTAGTGTCTTGCTTAGCATCCGGTGGATGATATAGACAGCCATATATGACTGGAGGTCTATCACTGCTAGGGGTGGTTTTAACCCATGTGGCTACTGTAATGTCGTTGTTGAAATTATATGAATGTCGTTGTTGCGATGGTATCTTGTTGGAGATGAAAATAGCAGTTCCTCCAGCAGCTGGTGCATGCCTGTGTGTGGAGTATAGTTCGTAGTTGATAAGATGACTCTCTTTTCTAGAGTTGAACCATGTGTCTCTGTAAATAGAACTACATAAACATTATCCTGGGTGCATATTATTGATAGCTCGTCTCTTTTCTTTGCTGATAGTGATTGACTGTTGGTGAGCTGGATATTGGGCTCTGCAGATGGAATTTCCATAGTGTTGGGACTTGTTCGGGTGGTTATGCAGTTCCTTTTTGTTGTTGAAAGCGCTCGGGACGGCCTTTCCATATGGATGGTGGGTTTGCAACCAGGCCCTGGCAGACCCAACCAGATGCAACTTAGCTTGTGTTGCTTAGTGTCTCCCTCTGCTTCCCTAAATCTAGATAACAAGCATTGTGCGCCTGCTTGAGGTTTGGTATTTACTTGTTGTTTTGATTGAACAAAAAGTGGGCATTGTGCGCTCACTTTTCCTTCCCTAGATCTAAAAGGCAAGCATTGTGCGCTTGCTAGTAGGGCTGTAGAAGGGCAGCTATTGATGCTTACCTCTTTGTGTCCAACGTAATTTGCAAAGTCATTGCTGTTTGGTGATTTTCGTTGTATATCTGTTAATGGGTGCGTTCAGTCCGCACTTATACTACTAATGGTCCACATAATCTCACCAACAGGATAAGTTGATAGATCTTGTAATAGGAGCCATTTGTCCACATGTATAACTGTGTAGGAAGGATCTAGGGTACTCTTATCATCAGATAAGTTATATATCCTCTGCTGTAGAGTGATGAGGGCTCTATGCTGATGTAGACCTTCCAGAGCCTCCGGCATCTGGCCAAGGACTAGCATGAGAGGTGCTGGCAGCATCCATTGCAATATGAATTTGTGGGATACTGCCCTGCTAAGCCTGCAAGTCTCATCTATGTATCTTCATATCATGACTTGAATGCCAAGCGATCACAAACATTTACATGAGTTTCTGTAGTTGCATGTGCAATGAGCTCCAGTCCAGTACGCATGTGCTCCAGACTGTTTTGCTAACTCTCAACTTGAGACTTCAATTCAATCTTCAATTAGAGGTTAGCAATAAACAAAAGTGTAATGAATAATGTAATAACAGCATAACATTAACATTGAAAAAACAGTAAATCATTTTGAAGCATAAAACATTTTCCCTGATGAGTGATGATTGATATTATTTTAATCATTGCCTTGTACATTATTTTTGTACATACACACAGTCATTACCTTTTTGAGGTCTCTTTTGCTATTTTCCTATCCTCGATTTTTCTGCTTGACTCGGCTCGACTCGTTGCACCCGACTCGTTAAAAATCAGGCTCGTTCCACCCCTAGTCTCAAGTGGTTTTATAGTTAAAAAGCTGCCTTTAACATTTCCAGAACCCCTTAATTCCTGTTGAAACTTGGCAATAAAGGAAGCATCTTGGGAGACTAAAGGGAATCATAGAACGACATTCCAAAGGCCTAGCCAAACTTCATTAGCAGTTCTATTCTGCCGTCTCACAGACTAAGCTATGTGTATGTCGGAAATGTTAAGATCACTAACTATATGGAACATTTGCTGTGATGATCCTCTTCAATCTCTACTGTATCCGAGCAAAAACATTGTACCCAAAATATAACATATTTTTTGTCTAAATCTAACTCTTAGTCTATGGAGTATAATTACCACTTTGACATAGTATTTGAATTAATATTGTCAAAAACGAATCAATTGTTAATTTACGACATTGTGGAAACCAATCAACTGAAACCCTTCGCAATTCGATTCTTTGACGAATATGTATGGAACACATGTATCCAGTACTTACATCCAATATTTCACTCAAACAAATATTTCGTAATTTACAATATATACCGTAATATACTGTAATTTACATTTGAAGTATATAGTTAGCAAACATAAGAAGAAAAAATTATAAGTTCTTCATTATCAATTTGCGTGAGAAGTAGAGATTTAGACTTGAATAATTCACTAATGGCTTCTCTGGAACCTTCTATAAAGAATACATGTGATACTGTAACATATCAGTACCCCTATATCAGGTATCTAAATTTCATTATCCAAGACGAATGATTTTATTATATAATTTGAATCTGATGATTAACTCAAAACTTAACTACTATATTGATTTTTGACCAAAATTGTCACCAGTAAAATTTTAAATATAATTCTTAAATTTCAGAAAGATATATTTTATGTATAATTAGCAAAATTCCATTTGACTTACCGAGTGAAAGTTTATTTTTAAGGCACAACATTTTATCAATCCAAAACTTTATTATCAACAATTTATCATTATTGCTCACAAAACCTTTTATATTTATAATCAGGCAGATATTACTTTCCCTTTCAATAAAACCCACTGATCTAATACTGACAATGTAAAGATTCTGCTTTACACATCTGCTGCTGAGCAAAGACCTCCAATTATCGAGAATTTGCACTATGGAACATTTCTTTTCATTATTGTTATCTGATAAAATATGCGTAAACTTAAACGCAAACGCAAGCACAAACACGAACATAAATTAGATGCAATTAAAAAATGAGTTATATTTTCAGAACGAATGCCATAATTTTTATCGCATGTGAGCCACTAGGCCAAGAGCTGTGAAACTTTCAGCTTTGAATTATCCTGCAGATCTTGTGCAAAACACATATATCTATAGCTCCCTCAGACCATTCAGTCTCACAGGCTGGACAAGATCAGTTAGTGATCAATTGACACTCAACTTGTATAGTGAGACGGAGAATTTATTTTAGAATGCTCAAGTACACAGTCTGAACTACCAGAAAAGTGGTACAATTATTTGTTCTCGCAACTAGAACTTGCGATCGGATTGCCTATAGAGCTGATTAGAAACAAAGAGATAAAGACAAAGAGATTCTTCACCAAGTAGTAACAGTTGGTGAATAATTGGTACGAATGCCTTTCCAGTGCAATTTAGTAATTAAGTGTAAAAACCAAAAATCATCCTGGTGCATTAGTACCAAGGGAAATTGTATATGGGAGATAGCTGAAAACCAAGCACGATGATACCACTACCACTTATTTGTTTTTAAATACTGATGTATCTAAAAGCTGCACTCAGAGGCTGATGGCTTTTGTTAGCATGCCGTATCACAAAGATGCACCAATGACTAACGATAGCATAACAGTTAAAATGGTGTATGCAGTATAGGACATAATTACCGAAATGGTGGCTAAGTTAGATTATAGGAAAACCGAAAATTCCAATCATGACCTCTTTCAGTTCCAAAATAATCATAATTATCCCCGAGTATGTCTAAATTCTTTCCCTGTCTATTGTAGCAAAATCCACCCTTCTAGCTCAGTTCCAATTTGAGATACTTATATGCTGACTTTTCAAATAGTCGGTGAACAAAATTTATATAGCTCAATCAATCACAATAACTTCAATCAAAATTAGTTAAATATGTCAATTAGTTAAATTAATCATTCATTAGATTCAGTGAAAAATCGATCTCTGCTACAATATTAAACCTTGCCCTCCCAGCTATTTCGGGGCTCTGAATGACAATTCATTTTTGACTGCTATGTAAAAACAAAGGGTGATACTCCCATTAACCAATATCTTTTGGAAGGCTCTAAGAAGCAGCTCCTCCTGATATGTAACTTAAAGAACATTTGATACGATCAGACGCTTTAACTTGCCCATAAATCAAACTTGAAAGATTTGCAATAATGTCTAATCCCCACATTGTTCTAGAGCATTAAAGAGCGTCAAATATGTTCAAGCTATCTATTCACATGTGATTGATGGGTAAATAATGAGATAATAGAGATTAATTCACTCTACAAGTAGCAATCAGCAAATGGAAATTGGAAGGCAAACTGAAGTGTCATTCCTCAGTCGTATAGCTACCATTGTATAGTTACTAGACATTTGAACCTAGAGATTCTATTGGAACAGGATCTGGGTTTTCCACTGATCACAAGATAAGTCCATATCTTGAAGATGTTAGCTACTATGACTGATTAAGTATTGGGAGATTGCCGCCTCCAGTGCAGAAATATCTCTGTGTATCAACAGAGGGTTGCGACTTTCTTCTCTTATGTGAACCAAACCCCATGGGAGAGAGCTCAATTTTTATGTGAGACATGTAAACATGTGTCACGTTGTTTGAGAGATGAACAAACTAAGGTTTAAAATACTCTACTGCAATTGCAAGAACTTCTATTTATTGATGTCTCGGACCGACTACCTAGCCACCATGTCCACCAATGGGTACCTGAGTGAAACAGTTACGTAGCCTGAAATGAAATATCTATTGTTGTCCAAATTATTATTTTAGTGAGCAAAAGAGTTTAATTTGGATAACTGCGCCACAGTTATGCAGCTCACTTAAGCCTATGGACCTCTTGATAGCAAGTAAACATCATTTTCAGACAAATACTGAAATCAAAAATATCAAAATAATGACATTAATAATATTTGTTGGCAATGCATAGCTTCTTTATGCTACTCTCCATTAGCATAAATCGATAAATCTAAGCCTCCAACGAGCATTGAATGATAACACGTGTAGTTATTACTTAGATGGCCAATGGAAGAATTGTCTCTTGCTAGGAAAAACACTCGGTTATGAGAAAGAGACAAGCCCACCACTTGCCCTACCACATACATCCACTCGTTACCAGAATTTCAATTGTTGACAACCAATTTATACATGTGTTGGTGTAATTATCCCAATGTTAATGCTTGGATTACATAAATTTGATTTGCCATTTTTCAATTTCATTTATTTGCCAACTAAACTAGCAATGCAAATACCATCGATTGATAGATTGTTGAATATCAAATATAGCAAAATCTTCAAACCAGCAATTATAAATTTTACTATTTAAAATATAATCTACAAAAAACTCACCCATCCTGTCTTTGTTACAACAGTCTGTCTACCGATAAAATCTAGCAGAAACTTAACAATATGTTGTAGCCTTTCTGAGATACTGTTTGTCTTGGTATCTATGACAATCTTCGTGATGAATGTCATGAACTGAAACATAAAATGGTGTTATGATAATGACATATTATCCACTAAAATTTGTTGGAAACCAAAGCGACTAATTTGGAATTGCTTGTTGAATTTTGATAGCAATTAGCTGCATTACGCAACCGTATTGAGACAAGGATTTTGTTACCAATGCATGTCTCTACTGCCGTCGGTCTGATGTCTAGCAAAACGTAAATTATGGATTTTTATGTCAAAGCCATGACTCAGGGCTCACTAGTTATGAATTGGGAGGGCAAAATATATATGCTAAATCTTCAGAGAATACCAATATACACATTTTGTCATCATTGTCTATGACAATGCCAAAATCTGGCACAACAATTTTAATTCCAATAGTGTCATTTGTGAAAAAAATTGAAGCACAAGCATTCTTTAGCTTTAACATGAAATCCTCGCAATTTCAGATTTGCGATTCGCGCAAAGCCAAACTATTTTACAAAGCATGGTTACAAAATATCGGTTTTTGTAAGAAGCCACAACGACAATTAACATTCATGGTAAAAGAAGCCACAATATTCACTTATAAAGAGTTTGTTTTACGGCTACAGCGATTCTACTAGTAATTTCATTGCATCGCATTGTTTTGCTATTTTATCACCAACATTTTATCTTTAGACTGTTCGAAATTTGAATCGCAATATCTATTAGTTAATTCATTCGACAAGGAAAGATAAATATACATGTAATTGTCAAAGAGAGAAATACAAAGCGAACAAACAATTTATACTGATGAGATTATAGGTAAGATGGGGTGGCTAATTTGTTCATTTAAATTAGCTGCGCTAACCATGCAAATAGCAATAGTTGTAATGGTGGATTAATAGAAAGTGTCCAACTTGTTCTCTAATGGCGAAAACTATATGTCCGTTGATCTAGCGCTTAACTTACTGATACAATATCATGCCAAGTCAGATCTGTGTCACCTTCTGATTTCTTGACAGACTGATGCTCTATTATATACTTATCCAAAGTACTACTATCCATATTTGTAGTAGACTGAGCATTCATTCTGTGATCAAATCCCACTAGGGGTAATCCAACTTCTAAACTCTCTGTATATATAATTGAGAGAATATTTATTGGCAATAGAAGTCATGCAAACTGTTACTATTTGACTATAATTATTGGTCGTGATTGTCATAGATACACTTTAGTGAAACATCACAAAAACCCATGAAATGATACCTATCATTTGTCAAAGTGTCTTATAATTATGTCCAATCCACAGCCTTTCGTGACCAGCGTCCCTGCAGTACCCCTGGAGTATTAGCTTCCAATTTCCCCAATCATATTAGCACACTGGATCTCCACACTAGCTTTCGCACCGCAAAATTTAACATCTGGACTGTAAAATATTGAAATGCGATGGATCATCTGACAAGAGATCAAAGTACTAACTTCACATACAAATCTATTATATTAAGGATGGCGAAATATGCAATGGCTACAGCTTGTTTTATCTGTTGCACCCACATGCGCACTGATAAGCTGTTCCTTGGCTAACATTTCTACACCTTGACATACTATAGACTGCCTCGCCTTTATACTCTACCTTTCTTTCTACCCAAGAAAGGTACATTTGTATATAAAGCTATAAAGAGTATATAAAGGCAAAGCAAAGGAGTGAAGGGGCAATTTCTCAAGGCCCATGTAAACACTATGCTATGTATGCTAAATGCTATGTACACGTAGTTCCCAAGTGCACTGTTATGATCTCCTTATCTTCTATTGATATGATTATGACTTCGCATGTAACTACACTGCCAGAGTATTGATGTGTAGAAGGTGCACTCCTGATTCCAGTTGCTACTTGCACTTTGTTGTTATTGTGACAAGACAGTACACAGAGAATAGAGGAATATTGGCGGGGCCAACAC
>JAOQGN010266625.1:0-10292 GCA_027564295.1 Himantozoum antarcticum | reverse complement strand
ATAAAATTATTTTAAATGATAGTTTCTTTAAATTAGTTTCTATATTAATTAGTTACAATGGCCAACTCATGAGATTGGGTTGTTTAGCATTGTTTCTGGTGGTAATCCAACAGCTGAGCTAGCCAAGGTAAACCCTATCCACCCGACATCTTAATTGTTACCAGTTGATCAGAACACAGGGTTAAGAATGTCGACCAAGGATTCCAAACAGAAAAACTAGTTGCCCGTTCTATAGGTTGCAACAAATAGGTGTACAACATACAACAGTGTTCAGTTTTAAACGGTGAGTAAATAGAAATACATGTACGTAAACAGTCAAACTTACCGAAGGGATCTACAGTTTTCACGTCTTTATCGAGCTCCGCCCATTTACCTTGTCCATCAATAGTGTGAGCACACACACGAAATTTATATACGACATTCTCCGTTAACTTTTTCATACGAAACTCGGTCTCCTTGCAATGGCCTATAGATGGGATAGATATCAATTTTAGGTATTTCGTTGAAATATAAAGTTGCCTACACAATTAAATTAATGGCTAGCTGTTGTAATTCTGCATCAATTCACTAAATAATATCATTAATAGTCAAAATATATATAATTATGATACAATATCATTATCGAGAATAATGTTTACGCATGACAATTTCGCACACATGACAATCACATGCAGCTTAGTAAACTCAGATAAGGTGCCCAATCACAGGCAGCCTATCAAATTATGTACACTTTACTAACCATAGGCATCCCATTTGACCAATCACAAGCAGTACATCAACATAGTTATCAACTTCGGATCGATTGACGAATCAGGAACTCACCCACTTTAGCCCAGTGACCAGTCTTCACCTCCATCATCTCTATGATATAGTAGCTGATCTCATATCCTCCGTCATCTTTGGGTCGGTCCCATTTGAGCAGCACATTAGAGCACCAGATCTCAGCAGCCTTCAAGTTTTCAGGAGATCCTGCCTTGTCTAAACAAAATAGACAGCTTACAATTACATGTATCATAAATATCCCAATATTTGTTACTTCATTCCATTCCCATACTTCATTTCATCATTTGTTTATTGCGGGTTTTCACTGACACTTTGAAATACTGCTTACTTGGAGATGTTTATTCTGATTTTACTACGAAGTCATTGTATTTAGATCCCTTTATTGTAACAGCTGACAATGTAACATACTGATAAGTATGCACAATAGCAGAGTTGTCTTCCAATAAATAAATAATAGCGGACACAATAACTCTTTATTGAGATGTTCTTCAAGCCCAACAACACGTATTCACCTCAACTATATCATAATGTGATTTCCAAGAAATAAACCAAAACCAATAAAAGATGAATTTACGTAATACCCTAGCAATACCCTAGCAATACCCTAGCAATACCCTAGCAATACCCTAGCAATACCCTAGCAATACCCTAGCAATAAATAAATAAGTTAACTTGAAAATCTATATACAGTACAATGTAACATAAACACAAAATGGTATTAATAATAACAAGATTATATGCACATAAAAACAGCCTATTAAAATAATAATGTAGTGGTTGCAAATATAATCATAACTGCAGTCAGAATCCACCTCACATTACTTGAACCGCTTAGCCCACTGATTGCTTAGTTTGCAAAAACAGTTATTGGACTAGGCGAACAAGTACAAGACGAACAAGCACAACGCCTACAAGCACAAGGCCCACAAAGTCAGCAAAGCGCCGAATCAAAAACATTCCTCTCTTTATTATGGTGCTAACATACATTGTACATGTAATATTTTAATCCTTATCTTTTTGGTATGTACTACAGCTACTTTGCACCCCGTGCAAATATAATATAGACTTGGCTTACCAATAACTAATACCCTCATGTCACGTTCACATTCTCCGGTCTGGTTGACAGCTTTTATTCTATAGATACCAGAATCAGTACGAGCAGCTGACTCTATTGTGAAATCAATCAGTGCCGAGGCTAACAAATAGAAATATGTGTATTACAATATACATACGGGTGAGTAGATTTCAATACAATAAGAAGGTAGATAGTATATTACAGAAAGTCAGGACGAGTAGCACAGGCTTCTTTTACTTTTAATAGTATAGTTTATGGCAAGCAGCTGAGAACTCAACAAGATTTGAGGATAAAACATTAAACTCAAAATTATTTAAAATTCTGTAAAGTAAATACGAAAATGGAATTGAAATTGCCAGCAAGCATCATGGCACAATGACGGTTTGCTCATCCTCAACTTAGCAGTAACATTGTATGTAGTGTCAGGTATATACAACATGATATAGGTATAACTATGCATATATGCATATGCATATACATATATTAGGGCTTATAGACTACTGTATATATACCCAGGGTACATGTGACCAATAATTCTTGAGCTGCTGTTCCTACTTTGCTATCAGAAGCATTGTATGATATATATGTACAGTAGCAGCACCTCTTGATATCATACCTCGGCTAGCTTGATATCATACCTCGGCTATCTTGATATCATACCTCGGTTGGCCGTGTTTGGGCGAGCGGGAAGAGTGGCCCGGCATGAAGGGAAAATAAATGTTACAATACATGCGTGGTCGACATTCTAACCTCCCATTAGCTGGCGGCCCCTATCGGCCTATAAACATTATTTTCAACCCAATGTAATTTTTTCCATTATTTCATAATTTATTTTATAATTTATGTTTTCTGTTATTATGCAATAAAATACAAACGAAATGATAAAAAAAATACACCAATAGTCAACATTTATTCCACTAATGAAAATATTAGATATATGCAAGGTGGACCTACTCTGTGAGAACTTCATATGATCAAGTATAGCTGAACTGTTAAATAGCCAGCTGACAGTGGGTTGAGGGTTTGCTGTGTAGGGAATGGACAAATGTAATCTATGCCCCACCCGCACTGTCACCGTATCCGATAGCAAGGAGAAATCAAGAATTGGAGGCTTCAAACCTACAATATAACAGCAATACAGTGTCAATCCAGATATATTCATTTCTCAAAAATGAGATGATCTGCAATGAAACGATCTCTATGCCAATGATCTATATAGCACAACAATGTGGATTATTGATGCAACAATATTCGATCACTACCTAAAATAATGCAAAGCAATCATTAGCTCCGGCATTCTCAACTAATAGATGTGGGGCGTTGCAACTGTTAAACTAATAGATTGTGGGGCGTTGCAACTCTTATACTAATAGATGTGGGGCATTACAACTCTTATACTAATAGAAGTGGAGTGTTGCGACTCCTAAACCAATATATGTGGGGAGTTGCAACGCTTAAACTAATAGATGTGGGGCATTGCAACTCTTAAACTAATAGATGTGGGGCACTGCAACTCTTAAACTAACAGATGTGGGGTGTTGCAAGTCCTAAACTAATAGATGTGGGGTGTTACAACTCTTAAACTAATAGATGTGGAGCATTGCAACTCTTATACTAATAGATGTGGGGAGTTGCAACTCTTAAACTAATAGATGTGGAGCATTGCAACTCTTAAACTAATAGATGTGGGGCACTGCAACTCTTAAACTAATAGATGTGGGGAGTTGCAACTCTTAAACTAATAGATGTGGGGAGTTGCAACTCTTAAACTAATAGACGTGGGGAGTTGCAATGCTTTGCAGTCGTCAGCACCGCTCTATAGTGTGCCCAATGCTTGATGTAACCGTAATCACACGACTACTCTTGTTCAAAGTGAAGTCGGTAGGTGATAACGTCCCATACACCCAAGGCTGAAGTTCAAACCTTTGCATGACCACAAGTGAAAGCTATTATAGCTTGATAACACATCAAATAATGTTACTAACAGGAGGCTAGGAAATAGCAGAAACAAGGAGTGAGCTAAGCAACAAATTCATAAAGCTATAAAATAACAACAGAATATCAGTCCTATCTCCTGAGGCAATTAACCCATTAGGTTCTGGAATTTTGAAAACATTTTGCTGCTGATTTTCTCCCTATTTCACAATCTAGCTGATACCACAACTTGAGATGGGCTTAGAAACTGTCCAAATAGGAAGTCCATAAAATCCTCTTTAGAATAATATATTGAGCATGTCTGTAAAGATACCTGATCCAAAATTAAGATTTTCAAAATCCGACTACAATGTTTACAAAAGGGACAACTCCAGGTAGCTTAGGAGTTAATCTGTTAATAATGAGCTGAAATTGGTACTCAACTAAGCTGAAATTGGTTTTCAATACTAGGAAATATGGAGTGTCAAAGCTCCAGATCATGAAATAGCTTACAAGTCACTCTTCATCTTATCCAACTGTGACCCTCAAGTACTCTCAGGTTCCCTCAAGTACCCGAGTCACAAAAAGCGATTACAAAGTGACACTTACTCTTAGTTACAGTCAAGGTTCCTTGAGTCTCTCGGTCTCCCACTTTACAAGTATACGATGCTGTGTCCACATTGTCACTTGACTCAATAGTCACCATATACTTGTACAAGTGACTCTCATTGGCTCCTTTCCATTTATCTTTACTAATCTGTACACTAAGACAATAATATAAGTGGCAGTTAAATGGTTGTAGGTAGGTATTGCCTGCAGCATGACGCAGGTTATCTTCAAAGACCTGTGTTCGAGTCTCACCGACTACTTGGAGGTTTTCAAGGCAAAAAAGGTTTTCCCTTTCAATTATAGTGCCTAGCGCTAACATTTATGCCATGGTCTCCAAATTACTAGACCACGTCTATCTAGAGATCAAGCAGAAAAAAACGATGTCAATACAAGCGCAATAAAATATTTCATAAGAGCAAATATTTAGATTAAATATAAAATCTTGCCCATTTCCATCATTTCTATTTTTGTCTTCGTGATATAATTTTGGAAATACATGTAACTAATACACAATGCAATTAGGAGAGAAAACTCTTTACTGCCATCCAAATTAAACCAACATATGATCTCACAAACTGACACCTTATGATAGTTGTCAGAGAGTCAACTATACGTACCTGTCAACCATGTCTAAAACAAGTCCACCCTTTATGGCATATCTTGCATCAGATAGAGGTTTACCATCCTTGTACCATGAGACAGGTCTGTTGTGGGGGTTCTCCACAAGGGTTTCCAGCACTACTTTATGCTTCTCAACAGCCATCAGGTTCGCAGCAAGCTTCTCAACAAATCTCACCTCGGCTGAATTAGCAGAGTATTAAGAGTGCGATAATAACATAGCACGGAGTGAGCAATGTTAGGTGGCTACGTTATTTTATACAACATCGTTATTATCATATAAATACAATAGTATTATAGTCATACCACCATCACTTTGTTCAAACAACTACATGATTAGCAACCATATATAATGAAGAAGCAATATTTTATTAGAGCCAATTTTAAGTAAACATTGATTATTCTGAAACATGAGCCAGCCCAAATAATTTTAGCTAACCTGAGCCAAATTTATCTGTAACTTCTCCAACAGATATAGTAGGGTAGTAATTAGAGGTCGATTTTCGACCATATTTAGTCAAACAATTTTAGTTGAACGAACACAGCGTTTTGTGTTGAAAACACAGTTAACTGTGTTAAACTAAATATGGTAAAACAACTAAGGACTGTGTAAGAATGGTTTTATTTATATTGTTGATATAATGGACCATGTTTCTTAGTAATAATTTAATTTATGCTACTTTCTAGAAATTTCCGGAAAAGTTTTAGAAGAAAGTTTCAAAAGCTAGTGGAGTGTATTAAACCAGTAGTGGCATCTGAAATCTCATTTGTTGCAAGTATGACATCAAATCACAGGAATCAGTCCGTGGCACATCAGACGTCAACAATTCCAGCATCATTACCACTTAAGCAACCATTACCAGCACCAGAACCATAACTGCTTCTCCAGCTATAACCACTTTCACAGGTGTACTCACCTTCCAAAGAAGCTGCCACTTCCCAGTAGGTTTCTACTTTCAAACCATCACAACTTTTGCAGCATGCAGTTGTCACTTTCAGTTATAGCCACACAATAATAGAACAGTAAATTAAGGATCTGGTTGTATCGGTGATGGGCCGGACATTGGTTGGTTGAGAACCAACCAATAACACCCTAAACTAGTATTTATTGTCGCTGCATCTATATGAAAATAAATATTACGGAACATGTTGTGTAGTAGATTTATATAATAAACCGATGCGAACTGAACTTTTCAATATTATGCTTTACAGTGTTAAGGTGGCGCTTTGGTAACATTTTCAACCGAAGGGATGGAGGATTGAGTCCCAGCTGTGGCATGCTAGCAAAAAGCCTTCAGCAAGCATTTTTTTAACTGGCATTTGACGGGTCCAACTGGATCAGGACATAAAAATAAGGTGTGCTGCAACAATATCGCAGGCAAGTAAAAGATCCATTTTTATCATAATGGAAAAACGGATGCGTAAAGCTGTGTGGTTTGATGAGCTCCGGATGTGTTCCGCAATGCATCCCTCTGGATTTCGCTGGCAGTAGTTTTCAAAGTAAGAGTATGCCAAGGCCTTAGTTACCTCTGCCACTCACAAAAAATATACTTAATCGGCAGGACATGTGACTTGACCGGCAGCACATGTGACTTAACCGGCACATGTGATGCAGTCATTGCCTAAATAGACGGATAGCAATGTTATTATTAGATCCATATTTGCTCTGCATACCAACCTGTGATGAACTCCTTCATATCAGTTGGGTGGGGCTAACAACCATCATGTTAACTGGACTAAGAAATGTTGCTTGGAGCAGTGATGGACAGTGTCTGCATTCTGCACTACTCAGATAAGGTTGGTAGTATGTGCCTAAAATCATAGTTACAACTGGCCATATGGCAATGTATGAACCATGAAATAATTTTGTCGATTGCCACAATCCCGCGGTAAGCATGATTTGATACTACTCAGCTAAACTCATGAACAATTGACGGCAGTCCAAAGCGAACAGTTTTAATTTGAATGTTACACCAAGAGGGCACGAATGTTGAGTCAAACAGAGATACGCAAGCTACAGTGTACCTATGTTTGTTTATAAGAGAAATTATATTTTATAATACGTGTATTATTATATTTTTATTTAAATTATTACTCATCACAATCATTATATTATTTTGTTAATAATAATTGTGAATATCAATGCATGATTATACCATAGTTATATAATAAATGACATTTAAAATATAATACAAATATATATTATACCTCTGAGAACAGTAAATAAATATGGACACTAACAATAAGTACAAAATATCTAAAACAGCAACATGTTATAGAAAACACAAATAGTCATAATAATATATTTATGTCTGTGCACTACCAAAATAAAAACAGTACTGCATAAACTTGCACAATTTAAGTCACAACTGGAAATGCATCAACTCACCAGGTTTCTACATTATGGACCTCTCAAGTATTGCTGTAGCCAAAATTGACTGCTGCATGGAATATAATCAACGCCTATACTAAGATGATACAGTCACGCTAAAAACCGTCATCTGAACATGAGTTATCTCCCACTTGTCCCACGGTGAGTTGTCAGAAATGGATGTTGCAAATACAACAGCATGTCTTTGTTGCGCCTTCACCGAACGCCTGCGGCTAATACCTTATATCAAAATGGTCACCCCCAAATGCAGAGAGGACAACTCTAGCCATATGATACCTCTCTACTGTTGACTGTATTGTCTTGGCATAGTCGTTGCTATGATATCATAGTCTGAGGAATGTAAAGCGCTCAGAAGGTGATACAGTGCAATTGTTGGAGTTATATTATCACGTTGTCATAAATTACATGATAAAACAACTTCTAATTACAACAACATGAAAATAATAACAATAATAAATGAGATGGCTGATATCCTAGTCTGGCTTACAAAACCATATGCACTGGGAGTTATATGTCCCCAGTCGACGATGGTGTTGGGGGTACCACCAACCCAACCAAGAGAAAGAGAGCACTACTCCAGTGTGGGATGGGCCCAGGCTACTGCTATACGTATATATGTGCCATGTATGTGTCAGACAGTTGCTTAAATAATAAAACCTGGTGACCATCAATTGAAAGCCAATAGAAAGGAGATGAGCACATTCTGATAGGATGCATCCACATGACCAAATCATCTGGAATATGGCTGGATTAGTCAAGGAATTTTCAAATGGAAGATTATTCAAATGCACAAAACCTGTTAATCTTCCTCTATGCCCTAGTGGCCAGGCAACAACAGATATTATGTGCAGAGTGTGCCCCTGCTGACAAGCTGCTTATAAATGAGCTATTGAGTTAAGCGGATTGTGGGAAGGGATGCACTACTAGGACTGAGGGTCCAAGAGTGATATTACTAGAGGTTTATTAGAGGCCTAGTTATTAGACTTATTAGAGGCCTAGTTATCGGGATCTCTCACACATGTGAGTGTGTGGGAGGGCGATGGAAGAGCAAGCCTCAAAAGAGTGTTGCGAGATGTGAAGCTTAACAGAGATTGGTACAGGTCTCGTTGGGGAGTTCTTATTTGCAACATGATTATCTCCACCATCTTGATTTTTCCAACAGCAAACGCTGGTAAATGTTTTTGCATGGCAAAGCATCATTTTTAAACAAGCACATGTTACAAAAAAGAGCTGTCTCAAATACCATGGCACTTTCAAAGGTATCGCGGAATCTCGCAAAAAAAGTTGTTTGGCTCTTGATTCGAAGTTTACATGGCTCTGTCTCATATTACCTCAATCGGACTGGGGGACGATAACTTCATTGTGTGTTTGACAGAGCATAATAGCCCGTCTAGCCTGGGCCATGCGTAAAACAATAAGCATGATGAGAAGGATGGAGAGCATAATGGAAGTGGAGTGTTAGGAATTGAGGGAAGACTTCAGGGTCCTAGGCATGTGTAAAACACTAAACCTCAAAAAAGGGGGGGGGGGGAGGATGTAATGAAAGTACAATAATAGAGAGGGGGAGTGTAATGAAAGTGCACTACTAGAGAGGGGGTGTGTAATGAAAGTGTACTACTAGAGAGGGGGAGTGTAATGAACGTGTACTACTAGAGAGGGGGAGTGTAATGAAAGTGGCCTACTAGGACTTCAGAGTTTGTGACATGTGTAATGCACTAAGCATCATGGCAAAGGCACAGCCTTCTAAGTTGGCCCCTCTCAGATTAGCATCTAAAAGGTCACAGCCAGACAGGTCACAGTTCTCTAGATTAGAACCAGCTAAGATGGCACCTCGTAAGTCACAGTTCCTCAAGTTGCTGTTCTTCAGAGTGGCAACTCTCAGGTTAACTCCAGCCATCTGACTTCCCTCCAGGTTTACATGCTTCATGTTGGCACCTAAATATCAAATCACAGCATATTATCAAGCAATTTGATGATCAGAAGCCTGCTAAATAAATCTTCCAACAAACCATTATCGAATCAATCACGTTCTAGTTGCCTGTAAACACATCATTACACTTTGGAGCGGCTGGAGAGGTGAATGTGAACTCTAATTGGTAACAAATAATCTCTAATCTAACAAAATACTAAATATTTTGTTAGACTTGATTTTTGATCTGCATTATTTAGCAATTTACTATTCTACTAATTCCATTAGGGTATAGTGGACAACTCGTCAGTGTCAGATTACTGACCATTTATAATTACCGCTGCCTCTGCGTCCACCGGGTATAATTACCGTTGCGTTGGGTATAATCATTGACTGACTGTTAAAAGCTCATTTTACAATTTCAACCATTTTTCTTTGATTATAAAGATATCAGCAGGTTATTTTATGTCTAATGTCTAACTATATGTAGTTGTGTAGATAAATGATTACCTTCCATATTGGCCCGACTACCGGCAGGATCTTCAAAGTTACAGCCTTTCATGGAAGCTCCCTCTAGCTGTGTACATAAGAGCTTTGCTGCCATCATATTAGCCCCCTGCAATGATAGAAGGTAAGACACATGAATAGAAGATGCCGAGCAAATGACCACACTAAACACTACATTAGTATACACTAAACACTACATTAGTACACAGTAAACACTACATTAGTCCACACTAAATACTACATTAGTTCACACTAAACACTACATTAGCTCACACTAAACACTACATTAGTATACACTAAACACTACATTAGTACACACTAAACACTACATTAGTTCACACTAAATACTACATTAGTTCACACTAAACAGAAGTAAACACTATATTAGTACACACTAAATACTACATTAGTTCACACTAAACACTACATTAGTTCACACTAAACACTACATTAGTTCACACTAAACACTACATTAGTACACACTA
>JAOQGN010266514.1:0-10294 GCA_027564295.1 Himantozoum antarcticum | reverse complement strand
AGAGGTGGGGTTGGGGGGTGGGGGGTTGGGAGTAGGTCAGGTAAGAAAAAAACCGAGCATTTTCAGATTCATAGCCGGTGAATGTCAAATTTGGCACCTAGAAATTTGGAACCAAGCTTCTTATAATTCTTTCAGAACACTGAATCTAGTAACCTGGGTGTGGATTCCTATCTTGCACCCAAGCCTACTAAGTGGCAGCAATAACTTGTCAGATTTCGAAAATTTTATTTATTTATTACTATTTTATTATATTTTTGTTATTTTAGTGCGTATGTAAAACCAAATTTGTAAATTGTGTGAGAACCACAAGGTCTAGAGATTTAATTTTTTATCATTGGATTCCCTGTCAAAAACTGCATGGGAAACATGTATTCTGCACTTCACTCTGACCTTTTGAGTGTAAAAGGTAATTTGAAATGGATATGTATCATACCCTGACTCAAAAATACATTGTAATTATAAATTACAAGCCGGATTTTATGCGATTTCTAAATTTGAACTGCTAAAGTAGCTTGTTTTCAAAATTCTTTTTGATATGTACGTGTGTATAAATTCCGCTTCTATCTATTGCAAAAAATATTATTTTTGTAACTCCATTCAAACTCAAGATATCATGATTTTTGTACGGGCCGGTAAGACGACAACCAAAACCGTAAACGTGAAAAATCAAAGAATTTTGCTAAGGCATAAATTGATCTCTAGACTCATTATTTCTAGATGTTGTCTTTAATGAAATTCGAGGTTTAGAAGTTGGCATTGCAATGAAATTTAGTATGGCAGTACAGCACAACTCTAACTGAAGTTATTTTAATTTTAATGGAGGGTGGTTTACCGCAACCGCAAATGGCGCACGCTGCGCTGACTCGTAGCGAAAGAGTTAAAATAAATAGTATAATTATCAAACTGTTTAAATTAACATTTGCAAATTGTTTAATGCAACAACTCATTATCATAAAATATAAATCATTAACATCTTTATCTTGCATTTGAAGCCAAAGACTTCAAATCGTTAAACAGTCGATGGTCGTTGTAGGCAGGCAATGAGGCTGGTTTGTTGGAGCAGTGCAAGTCACAGATATGTGATAACATAGCCCTCTATGCTCAGAAGTATGATGAGGAGTTTGCTCCCCACCTGCCGGTACTTGTCACTGATGTCTGGAATCTCCTCATCTCTTGTGGCAAAGAACTCAAATATGATCTAGTATGGAGTTGTTTTACTTGATTTGACTGCAAATATCATAGAGCTGTCATAATTATTTCATTGATTGTGTTGCGAATATGAGCAAGTTACTCTTTAATATATGGAGGGAACATTGAGACATACAGCCAAATGTTAATGATGGAATAACAATATAGGAATACGTATATATGTATATGACTCATTAATGATGCATATTCATAACATGACTTGTGTGTGTAGCAAGCAATCCTATGGTAGACCCTCTACATGGCTGTACGATCAGACTTGTATAATAATATTATGGTACTGTTGTTTTATGGGCTGTTTTGATCATTGCGATAGTCTGCTGGCTGATTTTATGGTTTTAACTGACACTGTAGTTGTAACTAATTCTGTAGTTGTGACTAGTACTGTGTTTGTGACTGTAGGTGTGACTGATACTATAGTTGTAACTGTGTGACTGATACTATTTGTTGTATTACAGCTAGTCAGCAATGCCATCCAATTCTTAGCTCAAGTAGCTGATAGGCCTGCCAACAAGCACCTTTTTGCTGATGAGAATATCATCAACAGCATCTGCCAAAGTGTCATCATCCCTAACATGGAATTTAGAGGTAAAAGATGAGTGATATAATATAATATCTAGCAGTCAAAGGTGTATTCGTTTGCTATTTGCTTGCTAATCTATAGTCTTTTCATCAATCTAAAGCTATAAATCGCAAGAAACACTTGATTATTGGTTCATAACAAGGTAGCTTTGTTGTATAATTATGTATTTGTATTTTTTTTTTCATAATAATGATCTACATTATTCTATTGTAGATGAAGATGAAGAGCAATTTGAAGATAATCCAGAGGAATATATAAGGAGAGACATCGAGGGATCAGGTACTGCTCTTATCTTGTTTTTTTTGTGACCTGAGAATTGATATGATGAAACTCTTATGATCGTTGTGTAGGTTTTGGGTCCGGATTTCAGGCTTTGATTCGCAGCAAGGCCCGATTGCAGAAGACCCAGTGTTGAAAATAGACTGGTACCAATCAACCAAGATATAATCCATTCGTATGTCCTTGTGGTTACATTTTAAAGTTGTCTGTTCACTCAGTGCAGAAGCTATGGGCCCCACAACACCCTGTAAGATGTAGTAAGATAACTGTAAGATGTAGTAAGATAACTGTAAGATGTAGTAAGATAACTGTAAGATGTAGTAAGATAACTGTAAGATAATTGTAATATGACTCTTGTTTTGTAAGATAATTGTAAGATAATTATTAAATTGTAAGATAATTGTAATATAACTCTTGTTTTGTAAGAAAATTATAACCTAACTCTACTTGATGAGTTTCTCATCATCTGTTGTTTCTGCTCCTGGGTGTTAAACGGAAGTCAGCGGTACCAGGAATATATTTTGTATATAACATCAGATTCCTTTGTTTAGCATGTTTCCAACAACCAATAATGGTTATTATTGTGTACAGATGTTGATACTAGAAGGCGTTCTGCATGCGACTTAGTCAGAGCTCTAATCAAGCAGTTTGAGGGGCCGGTCATACAGAACTTCTCCCAGTATGTGCAGGCCATGCTGGTGGAGTATGCTAAGAATCCACAAACCAATTGGAAATGTAAAGACACTGCTATCTATCTAGTCACCACACTGGCAGCCAGAGCCCAAACACAAAAGGTAAGTTAGCCTTATATCACTTTATGACTTACTGCACTTGTAGTTTGTACTATTGCTAATCAGCAATCTACCAATTAGCATATGGTAATTGATAGATTGCTAATCAGCAATCTACCAATTAGCATGATTATGCTAATATGCTTATTGCCAGATTGCAATCAGCAATCTGCCAATAAATAGAACATAGTAAATAGCCTACATAGTAATGGTAGAACCTCACAACTCCCTTGATTATATGGTTGGTGTCTGCATATCCTACAGTAGCTACATCAATGCAGTAGCTACATCAATGCAGTAACTACATCAATGCAGCTGTACCCTCCTACATATCCTACAGTAGCTACATCAATGCAGCTGTACCCTCCTACATATCCTACAGTAGCTACATCAATGCAGCTGTGCCCTCCTACATATCCCCATGTAAAATATGGGTGACAGGAAAACAGCAAGCCATGGACCACTTGGGATGTAATTGAAGCATACAACAGTCAACTCTCCACAACTTCTGCTTCAACCCCATCTAATGGGTTCAGCGAGATAACCATCAATGATGTACCATAGACCTGTAGTACTGTAGGTGTTTTAGGTCCAGATAGGAACACGTATAATTATATTGCTATTGTTGTACGGTATGTAGTTGTGTATATATTGTTGTTAACATCATACATGTAATATACATGTAATATACATGTAATTATATTGCTGTTTATATACTGTTATTATACTATTTATGTAACTAGATTGCATATAAGCCAATCACATCAACCATGTCTAATTCAGTATATAGTGGATCATCAATATGCATGGAATGTGATATCTCTGTCTACCCTTTCTAATAATTGATAAATAGATTATGTAAGTTCTTCATAAATAGAACATTAGAATAGCACTCTTGTATTTGTAGCACGGTATAACACAGACAAGTGAGCTAGTTAACATTGTAGACTTCTTCAAAGCCAACATATTGCCAGAGCTGGAAACGGCAGATGTCAATACTTTCCCTGTTCTCAAATCAGATGCTATAAAATACACAATGACATTTAGGACTATCGTAAGTGTAAATAAATGTGTGCATCTTGTCCAATCTACGTGTAGATTATGGACTAGGTTGTTTAACATATTTGTACCATATTTGTACCATATTTGTATATTTTTCTTGCTTGAGTGTTTATATTGTGTTTGTATAATTTTGCAATCAATAATTTATTTATATACATGTAGTATATTATGTAGTTATTAGGCATGCTATGCAACTATCAGCTATGTGTGTGAGAGCCGGCTCTATCTGTAAAGCTGTAGACACATTTCCCAATGCCAACTGCCCTCCTCTGGCTGTAGGAGATTGTGTTCTTTATTTGTGTGGTGTTTGCACACCAATCCTGATCGTAGCACACCCGAGTTCTCAAACAGCAGCTTTTGCCTGTACCAAATCATACATGTAGCTCATATTATGAGTGCTAAAATGTTATTGGTTAGTGAAAGCTGTTTAGTGATCGATAAGCAATGCTCATGTAGCATTCCATGCAAACTTACTAAATTTTGTGCTGGAATTACATACCCACCCCTCCTCAGGTCATGGTTAAGGACCTGAGGTGGACATTACTATTATTAGCATCATACTGGAACTTCTGTATTGCTCAATGACTTCAGTATTACTAGTGTACTCTCATGTGCCATCTGGTGGTCTCTTTCAGGACTAGTATAATCATTTGACCATCAGTCGGAGACCTTGTTCTATATATAGCATTATAACTCTTACCCTTTAACCTTTTAGCTTAGAACGAAGCCGCTGTCCTAGCCACGCCCACCACTTTGATGTATATAGGGCCTTGTGCCCACGATGGAGCATCACTTCTTTTTATACTGTTGTAAGGGACACTTGTCCTTTTTTTGATACTTGGTAACCTCAATAAACTGTTCTTGTTATTATTAACCATTGTCTCATGCTGTAATGTCTGCATCGGCCCTTCCCCTCCCCCACTACCTGTGAGTAGACTTTCCCTTCCCTCCCTTCTCTAGTACGACCATGTCGGCTAGAGACGGCAGACAGTGACAGCTGGTCCTTTTCCCCTACAATTGCCTGGGCTCCGTAATACTCCATCCCCTCGTTTCCTAGGGGAACAAATTATTACAATATATAGGCGTCCCAGCATATATATTCCTTGTATAGTGAATGCAGTAACTGTTGGTGGTGATAGCTGATATTGTCATATATTGTGTTTGCAGCTGCCCCATGATGTGTGGCCTGCTGTTATACCCAAGCTGATTCTACTGCTAGGGTCCCAGAGCTATGTCGTACACAGCTATAGCGCCCACTGTCTGGAGAGGATGTTCACATTACGGGGCACCAATGGACACCCGTTGTATGTACACCTTATTTATTTATAAGCTATAGTCCCCCTGCTAAATGATGTCAAAGAAGTTATTTATGTAGTATTAACATGTACATGCGATTACTTGTTAATTTATAGTTCTTATTTATCGATATACAATATATATAAATAGGCTCCAAATAGACCAGCACAAAATATTGACAATTAGTACTCAGTTCTCAATTGTGATGGAGTGGGTGTTGTGATGGCTCATTTGTAGTGAATTCTAGAATCGTTATTAATCGAATGCGCTGCTTATATTGTTTTCATAGACAATCTTCTAATGGCACTAAATAGTAACTAATCACAAACTTATTAAGTTCAAAACCCACTCTTAGAGAGAAAACACATTTTACGGTAATCTTTATACAGAACTCGTTGTTGATGCATTGTTGGTTACAGTACAAAGTATAATAATTATGTAAAATTTAACTTCTTTTATGTAGCCAGTATTGTTATAACATGATTGAAATAATGGCAATGGAATTCATGAAGCATGTTTATTCTGCTGCGTAATAATTTATGGTTTATCATGTGACTGACTTGCTGACTACATGCATGACCTCTTCTGTCTCATTCTCATTGCCTAGGGTCACTAAAGAATCATTGGAAGGGCAGGCACAGTCTCTGCTCAGTAATCTATTCTCCGCTATGACACATAAAGGAAGTGAAGAGAATGAATACATAATGAAATCAATAATGCGGACCATGTCTCTTCTACAAGAGAAAATGGTTCCATATGTGCAAATTGTGGTCACATCTCTTACAGAGAAGCTATTATTAGTGGCCAAAGTGAGTAACTCCATGTGGCATTTCTACATTGCTTTGTAGGCCAGCTTTGTATATTTGGAGTTGTCTCATCCTGCATCATAGCAGACAACTCCAGATTGTAGTCCACATATTATTTAGCTTTTCAATGTACATCAATTGGACATCCAGACTATGGAAATTCTTATATATCGGTAAGCTTTCAACACTGTGTAGGGTTTCGATACGCACATAAGGCTAGCCTATGGGCTACGCGATTTATGAAGTACGTAACTGAATTTGCCAACATTGTGAAGTCTGAATCTGCCATTCGCTAAATCATGCATACTTTATATAATGGCCAGGTGATTTTATATCTTACAATTTTCAATAATTACATATTATTTATTTTCTAATTACATGTACAACATAAGTTGTTGTGTTTTGTTTAAAGTATGGTGGTATGGTAAGCTATTTACTGTATCAACATATCTTCAACATATACCGGTATCTTATTCGTATCGAAATTTGGTGTAATTTCTTTTCTCTCTCTTTGCTACGTAATTTATCACCAATTCGCACATCTCTCTTTCAGCCCTTCCCCATCCCCTTGGTTGCTACCGATTTCGCTTTACCTCTACAAGATCTCCCTAGCTAATTGCATGCTTTCAGTATCCCCAATGGTAATCTATGCCCACCACAGGTTTTAATGGCGATCACTATTAATGGCTACACATCTTGACACTCTTCCCATTTTTTATTTAATCGTCGAAATATTGCCATGCGTCATAGTTACAGCATAACAATTTTAAATTAAACCAGAAATTGCAGACAATAGACAATATCAAGTACACACTTTCCACAACCATGCTTTGCCGGTCATTGGATCTACGAATGAGCTTCCATATGTCGTTATTAGTTAGAATAGATGCAATGGGAACGTCAGGAATTGTAACTAGAATACCGTTTCTTTCTTGACCTATCTTGGTCATTTGAGGCTAAATAGAATGATAGTCAGTGACCAAGTCTACATAGCATGGAAAATTGATCTGAACTAATTTCAAAGTAATTTATAACAGTTTATTTTCAATTAATTTCCACATTAATTACTAGTGTGACTAGATAAATTCTAAGATATTTGGAGTTGGTCTTTTGTTATTGTTAAGAGCGCACAACCCACTGCCTGTTAGGCCTATCTAAAACCTCATTCACACTTTTGTGTGAATGAGGTTTTGTATGCTACACTGTTGCTTAGGTTGCTTAGGTTGCATAACAACTGTTGCTAGGTTTTGTATGCTACAAAGCCTACAACCTACAAAGCCTACAACCTACAAAGCCTACAACCTACAAAGCTTACAACCTACAAAGCCTACAACCTACAAAGCCTACAACCTACAAAGCCTACAACCTACAAAGCCTACAACCTACAAGTGAGTGTATGTAATATAACTTGATGTACTGTAACATCTATATTGTATTTACTTGCAGAATCCTAGTAAGCCGCACTTCAACCACTACTTATTTGAGTCAATATGCATCTGTATTAGAAATACTTGCAAACTAGACAAATCTAAAGTAGCCGTCTTTGAAGCCAATCTCTTTCCTCCGTTCACGGAAATACTGCAGCTGGATGTCACAGGTACCCACAAATCTATTTGCATACCTACTGTGGGGCTATTTTACATGTGGTGGCAAGGTTACATATGCTTGCTGTTGGGTGACCATTAGGTTGAAGTTTACATTGGAAATATCTACCCCCCTCTAGCTATGAGCTATAGTTATAATAATTATATTTATACATTTGTAGCATTTCTATGTTCCTATTTTTGTACCAACTGGATTTTGTTTGAAGTTGTATTGTATTTGTTGTTTAAACGGTAATGGTTGCATAAAAATGGCGTTCTGTAAATCAAATTGTAGTCTGCAAAAGAATTGGATAATTGAAATTAATGATCATGGAAAAATGATAATCAAAGCTACTAAACTATGTTGTGGAAAGGTTTAAATAAATGATATATTTAATCTTTATTGCATGTATTGTTGTACATAATATGTTGTTGCATTGTCAATTGTCACACTATCTCGCTGCAAAGTGTAATTATAATAATCTATTATTGAAATAAATGAAAATTTAAAAAATTGTTGAGCTTGTGAAAATGTCGCCATCCAAAGGCCGTCAGAACAATTTGAAATGGCGAAGGCGTTGATTCTCTTCGCATCCAAACTACTCTCTTCACTTCGCTGTAAGCTCTTTTGTTATAGAATTTATCCCGTACGTATTTCAAATCCTCTCACTCATGTTGGAGATGCACGAGACCTCAATACCTGAGAGCTATACTGGCCTATACGCCTTCCTGTTGGCTCCCGTTCTGTGGGAGAGAATGGGTAACATTCCACCTCTAGTCAGGCTACTGAGAGCTTACGTGGAAAAGGGAGGTGAACAGATATTTGTAAAGCTGGTAGGTTAACTCCTGGTTTATTTTATTCAAACTAACCTAACTGTAGTTTGTTTATTGGGCTAAAAGTTAGCCTGTAGCTAGTGCTTTAATGTGAAACATTTTCTCGAAGTAGGTGATGTGGAAGCCAACATCTATTGGTGTGAAACTGGTAACTTTAAACTGTGATGCGCCAGCACTATATTTCTAAACATAATTAAACTACAGAATATACATATTTATAAGTCGCTTGATCATATAAATATACTGAAAAAATCACTCTTACCCGCGTTATCTGGAAATACAAATAGAGAATGAATACCAATCCGTCACCAAAACCTGCTATAGGCAAAGATCAGTGTTGTGAAAGTTTGAGTTTTATAGTTTATACAGTCAAACATCTCATATCCGAAACTCTTACTACTGAAATCCTCTCATAACAGAACTCACTGTTCAGTCCCAAACAAGATTCCTGTTTTATATGTGTATAAAGAATTACCAACACAACGGAGGCGAATTCTTGAAACATTTAATGGCTATAACAGGTCAAACAAGGGTGGAAATCTCTCCACAAATGAAATCTAAATTATCGTGGGTTGTCTACTAAATTATCGTGGGTTGTCTACTAAATTATCGTGGGTTGTCTACTAAAATTTTTAGACCATAATTGAGACAATACACGCAATTATTGAGTTCCTGTTAGCCAACTGAATAATACGATATGATATCGGGCTATGCAATAGGAACGCTACTACAGTTCCATTCAGCTATAAGAGATCTTGCCTATAACTTCTCACTTACTAAATGTGAGCTTGTGAGATGGAGTTATGCTCTTTTAACAGAGAAAGAGTAACTCCCTAAAAAATTGTGAGGACAACTCCAATTTACTCTGTTAGCCGAATTATTCCGTATCCAAAGGTAACAGCCCAGTCTGCTCATATTTGGTTGTAAGAGGTTTGATTGTAGTATGAAGTCTGTGTGACCTATTTATTATCACTATAACTCCACTACTAGATATATTTTGTAGGAAGGCCTGCTGGGAGTATTCCAAAAGTTAATAGCGTCTAGAACAAATGATAACCATGGATTTGATCTGCTCTGTGCCATCATACAGAAAGTTCCACAGTGAGTTGCTCCTACTAGTATTCATAATAATGTGCCCTTATTTACTTCGTCTCCATCAGAACTAACAGCAAGATTATACACTAAATTGACTATGTTCTCTCATTCACGCACTTATTGTAATGAATTGTTGAGTTTGCAACATAATTTACAGTGTATTTCTTTATTTACATCAAAAATGACACAGCGCCTGCTTTGACTACACAACTCGGTAATTCATTGCACACTCTTGCATAAACTAAAAACCATTGATAAATTAGTATACCAACAAAAATCACATTAGTTATTGTTGTAACACAATCATGAACACTTGCCCTTCCATAATCTCAATTTGAATGTCATTACCCGTTACCCGTCGAGACTAGTAGAATTAGTAGCAAGCAAAATTGAGATAAGATCTCTTCTGCAACACACTTCTTAGAAATCTCTATAGTCTTATAAGTACAATACCGTAACTACATACAGTACCATTACAGATGCACCTCAGGACATTGGCAATTTGTATCATTTGTATGCATTGGTAAATATAGTGCGTGCTCAAAAACTATACCGGCACTACAGCTACCAAGCGTTTCAGCCAATCAGAGACGACCATGTGTTTAATTCAATGTTATGTGCTGAGAGCTTTGGTTTTGAAAATTCAGCTCATATATTAGCAATTCCTTTGTCACACTTTTTACCTACAAATGTGATCTCCACATATCAGTCGTGTCAAAATTTTGATGCTGAATGTGGAAATCAATGCGAATTAAAAAC
>JAOQGN010266403.1:0-10294 GCA_027564295.1 Himantozoum antarcticum | reverse complement strand
CTTTTTTTGGTGGTTTTGATGAAAATTAAGACTAAAAACAATTAAAAAATTTTTTAGCCTCAGTTTCAACCCCCGAACGTTCGGGTGTGTAATATACGTCCCTTAATGCAGGATGTTAAAATTACTTTGCATCAGTCATTGGAAATTAGCTAGCTGAGTCTCGAAGCTATATATTGGAGTGGAGATCGTCTTGCTTAAATTATAAATCCCTTTTAAAAAGCCATTTCTAAATTGAAGGGTGGATATTTGAGAATGTATACGTAGCAATCATTGATCTGAACTGAAAAGATAAATATTTATAACCCCACCTTGCTGGAGTATTTTGCCACAATTAATCATCTGGCACTTTGTCCTACTTCGAGTTCGAGCAAGGTCACTGACATTGTTAGGCAGCAGTAGAGCAAGCCTGTGCTCTTTCCTGCAGTCTTAGCCCTATTAAAGGAAGTATTATAATCACAGTTTCAATAATACTGGAGAAATATAAAAGAACATAAGCTTCTTTTGGCAGAAAAAGTGGAGGCATGGTTATTTACATTGACATCACGCAATGTCATGAAGAAAATGACACTGCCAAATACATCGTAATAATTATGATGTACAATGAGAGTTAGGGTGGGGTGATTAGACACTCGGAAAAGACACTCGGAGGTCGGCAATTAGCTCATATCTTTAAAATCTCAGTTTTCACATACATCTGGATTCTGGTGGCACTGCCTGCCAACAGGATTCAAATTCCAATCTAAAATTATTATATGAACTATTGTTAATTGAGTGGATTCGACACAAGTGATCGTGGAGACTACAGCTGGATTCCAAGATGTCTTGTTAGAACTCGTGGGGAAATGGAAGTTTTGGTCACCTCCTCTCGCTAAGAATGTGTACAAGGCAGGGAAATAACAACTTGCTTGTCAAGCCAATAAATGCATTTTGCATCTGAAAATATAGAGAAAACTTTTTTAATTACAAGGAAAATAAGGTAGAAATGCATTAAATTTATATGAAAACATAATACATGTATAATAATAAAATTTTTACATGTTACTTTTTGGGTTGAATGTTTGGTGCAGAGAGGTGCGACTCTAGTGTGATGTTATAATTACACACACTGTGCAAATCTCCATATTTATTGCCAAGATAATATATTATATTTTCAACAAATTTTACTACATGGTGAATGGGGCTGGCTATCTGAGACAGTAACAATGTTCATAATAAGCGAATAAGTGAAGAGTTGATATTTAAATGCTTGATTTTCCATTATACACACCGTTTTATTGGCATTCAACAGGTATTATTTCAATAATATGGAGGATGATCGCTAGTCTATGACATTGTCACCTATGTTACATTATGCTATGGTTGACAATGTTGCTGTCCAGTATGACAATTTTTGAGATATTGGTAGTTGGTATGATACCAATGGATACGATATTTCCGATATTAAGTAAATTTGATGGGCATGGTGTAATAAATCATTTTGAAAGATTAGATATCGCATTCATGTATCTATATTTTGTTTCGTTTGGTACCATTAGTTTATTGCATCTAAATTCGAGTTTGTATTGCTAGATTTCAGCATGACAGTGATGTTCATGCAAACTGATATCAGTATTTACACCGATATCGGTATAAATACCGATATCGGTGTAAATACTGATATTTATATTATCGGTATTATATTATAAAATATTGGTATTTATACTGATATATTTGTTTATAAGCAAAATATCAATATTGACAATATTTTTGATACGATAAACAGCTCTTCCTCCAGTTAACAACTTTATGCATTTGAAATAATGTTGACAGTTTCTTTGCTTTGAGAACACAATTGTCATCCCGTTAAAAAAAAATAATCATAGTAATATTGTTTTATAGTCTAAACAATCTGCAACTTCTTTGCTACAACATTGCTATTTATTTGATACACTTATTTTAGTGATAATATACATGCAAATCATCCTCGGTCATGCAATATCATGAACAAATGTACATTAGGCTAGAACCAATTGTATTAAATATTTGCAAATTCCTGAGAAACGCTATGTTATAAGCGTACACCTGCAAGCTATACTAATAAATATGTGCAGCTTATGCTTGCAACATCGAAAAATGTGCAGCACATGTGAGTAAAATGTTTAGTAAGGTATTCAGAGAGTGGGTTTGACGTAAATGCTGATAATCAGCACAGCTTGACACAATACATTCAAATCATAAAAATTTGATTTAATTTAGCAATTTGCTTCTAGAATATAGAACATTCTATAATGTGCAGCGAAGTGATTTAAATAAGGTTAAAGTGAAACCATTACAATATAAAATGAAGGTGGGGAATGTAGTGGATTGACGTCAAACATGTGATGGCCATAATATGGCCTTAGAGGAAAAGCATCTGTCATCGAGCAAAGCATTAGTGGCAGCAGACATGCATTAGCAAATCAAAACAGCAAAGATCGTAGATTGTTACAATCTTTACATGATTATTACCTAGAGACTGAGTGGGAACTTAGCTTGTCTGCAGGTGTGCATGATGTTACGTCAGCGATGTCGTTATTCAAGGACAACTTAGAAATTTACTTTGCGGCACAAAACAGGTTGTACAATAGTTTGCAGTTGTACATCAGCAATGGCGATATCAGTCTTTGGTGTTGTGAAAAATCAGTAATTGGTTAAAAAAATAAACTTATTGGTCTTGCGCTTCCAATAGGCAAAGTGTATATTTTAATATTCAAATTTGTCTAGCAGTGATAGACATTTTTCATCTGCATCTTACTTCATACATCACGCCTGTCTCAAAAAATGCAGCCTTCTTTCTTGAGATGTTCATTAAAATGGTATAAAATGCGCCCACAAAATGCTGTTGCATGGCCACTTAGTTACAGCAATAAGTACTATCAATTTCATGCTCTTAGTGCATGCTGTAGTATGATGGTATGTATAGATCCTAATCTAATAATAGTAATTCTATAAATAGCTACGGCAGCTATTCAGATAAAATATCCTTTGAAATGACATTGAAAGTTTGTGCCTGCTGTATGTCAAAAAATAGCATTCCAGCTGTTTATCATCATGGTGCTTAATAAAAGCAGATCACAAACTACGATTCCCGTTCACAAATAACTCCTTATTTATCATCGTCATAATTTATAATAATGTATTTATTATTTGGGAGGAAGTGGAGATTCCTCCCACTTGTTTACCAATTTTACGCAATAGCAAAGAGGGATATCCCATATAAGGAATCTCCTTTAATCTAAAAATAAAATGATCAGTATCCTGTTACGAAACTCCTAAATTAAAGTAATGTGTACATGATATAGGCATTATAGGCTGGCGCAGATCCAACCTGCATAAAAGATCCATTAAAATGATTTGGTGTCAATTACAGCGGCAACAGGACAATACGCTCCCATCAGCATATTTATACTGAACTGACAGGGTGTGGGAGTTTTTTGCCAATAAATCATTACCAAGCAAACTGATTACCATCATAAAGCAATACCAACCATCATCCATCGATAAAAATACCAATAGAAATTTTGAAGTTAGCCTAGGGTCAAAGCGTTTATTAATACAATAAGAAGAACAGTGGCATTGAGTAGCGTAAGATAGCTTGGAAACATACCTTATCCACACACTAACCTCTATCCAACTTCATAGCTGTTAATATGGTTGCAGTTCCAGGCATCTCAAGCATTATCAAATACCATCAACTTGCCTCAGATGTAATGTGAGGAAGATGTGATAAAAGATAAGATTAATAGAACTTTGCATATTCCGAAAAATCAGAAAATGGAATGTAGTAATAGTAGAAAGCCATTGGTCAACTTGTAACGCAAGCTACCAACTTTTAACTTCCAACTTCTTCGTTATGTGAAAAAAAGAGAGAATAGAAGTGACGTAGCCCCACGTAAAACACAGAGGACAGTGTGATGATGTGACGTAGCCCCACGTACCTCACAAAGGGCAGTGTGATGATGTGACGTAGCCCCACGTACCTCACAGAGGGCAGTGGGATGATGTGACGTAGCCCCACGTACCTCACAGAGGGCAGTGTGATGATGTGACGTAGCCCCACGTACCTCACAGAGGGCAGTGTGATGATGTGAACAGTGTACAGTGTAGACTAACATGGACTAATAATAATAACACTTGTTACCGCATTTGTTTTCATAAATATAATACTCTAATGACATTAATTGCTACATGGTGTAGTAGATAAACCGTTCACTTAACATGCAAGAGGTAGCAGATTTAACCCTCGGTGACTCCCGGTAAAGAGAAACAAAATCATATTTTCTCTGCCTCTCATCAATCAGTCCGCCTCTCTCATCTACAAGAGCTAGGCGATCAGGTTTACCTGATCGCCTAGCTCTTGTAGATTGGAATGATCAAAATTGAATAATTTTCCAAATTTTATACAATAAATGACAATAAAATATAGATGCATATCACATCTAAACCTGATCAAATTTATTGGACTTGGATTTTTCAACCAGAAAATTGTTCTCTCCATCTCTGGCACATTATCTAATTTCTAATGTATTATCTGTGGCAAGGCAATGGGCAACAGTATCACAATTTTCAAGCCAGCCTCCACAGTGGACCCTTGACATAAGCTAGCAAAAGTTATGATCCAACGATATTTCAGTAGAACAATCTGTATTCGTATTCCGCATGTTCCGGTGCATTTCACAAAAAAGGTATTTGGGTCACTGGCTAGTTATACATGTAATTCATATACAAAATGATACACTGTTACAACATATATACGTGTATATATATCAGATGCCATCAGAAGAAGTCTATGTTCATACCAATCACCTCCTAACTGGCGATGTACATGTATGCTATTGCTATATCATGAATACAGGTGGGCGTATTCAAGTACTCCAGATGTCCAGTGACAACATGGGCTAGCTATAGATACCACAACTATTTTGAGCGGAGTACCTGTTGATATTTTTAGCTCACCTTAGCTGTTTTGTTGCAAATTATTTGTAGCATATAATTTGCATTGTGATGTTCTGTAAATATATGTGTAGATGGTCTTTACCACAGCAATAGCTGACGTGGTCATCAGCAGACCTGGCAATAGCTGACCTGGTCATCTGCAGACCTGGCAATAGCTGACCTGGTCATCTGCAGACCTGGTAATAGCTGACGTGGTCATCTGCAGACCTGGCAATAGCTGACGTGGTCATCATCAGCAGGCTCTTTCAGCTATGTGCAAACTACGTGCCACTGGTCAAACTACAAAACTAACTCAAAGACAAAATGTAATATAATATTCTAAAAACAATAATGTTCACCATTTGCCCCATAAGTAAGTACTGACAACACAATAGCAATTTCCTGGATAAACCATTGCCCAAAATTCCTAATAGCAGGTCATAAAAAATTGCAAAAACAAGCACAACCTTTGCGAGATACTCGATGATGGGGAAACTTTCTCGCAATAAGGCTTTCCTATTTGGTAAGGTGACGCCTACCACTGCCCCACCCTACCAACGGAAGAGCTTTATGAATATGGCTATCTAGCCATCACCAAAAATACCTATTGATTATGTTGGATATTACAAACAGGTTTGATATATCATGCATGAATCCGGGTCTGCTTGCAACTGCCGTTTCGAAACAGTGTGTCCGTGGGTGAGACTACTTGGGTATTAGATGGGTTAACTACTAACTATATGCCCCAACCCCAAACCTCAATCACTCATGTACCAAACGGCAGTTACGAAACGTCCGTATTCCCTATTGTATTGTATCCCTATTGTGATGTCTACTAAATCCTGCAATAGATTAAGATCTCTATGCACTGCTTAGTTATTTGTATTTATACAATCCGTGACCTCGCCTTCTCACCTTCCCTGCATTCAAAGCATGTATGACAAAGTTCAACAGACAAGGGCGGACAATACAACTTCAAAAAATATCAAATTTCTTGTATAGTTTAAAATATTGATTATAGCAAGTATCTGTTGATATTATTATACTACCTGGTATGACTGGTATGACACTGAATCGCTAAAGATTAAAAAAATATTTAGTGTGGGAGTTGAGCCAAAAGTGCCACCCTCTAATGTTATCTCTTGCTTATAATGATGATATACTGTACATGTAATATAGTAATATACATGTAATATACATGTAATATACATGTAATATAATATACACCTAACAGGCACAATGGACAAGTAGTAGTTCATTCAGGTATGACGGAACCAAATATATTCATGCCGTTTAGGCCCATTAAGGATACAGAGTGGAGAGTGTCTGTGTGAGAGACTAGGAACTGGTGAAGCTGTTAAGCTACAACTCAGGTGTAATAATCATTGGTGTAATAATGATGGGATATAGAATAAAGTCATTCTTTTCTTGCACACACTGCGCACATTTCTTTCAACTCATAAGGTGCCTTAGGAACTTAGAATTAAATTGTTGCTCCGATACAAAATTGTCCTCTATAACATAATGTACTATTATACTGTTGAGATCACAACTATCCAATAGTAACAACTACCATATTGTTATAAATTCTAAATTCCACAAGGATATTAAAATGGAGCGTTGTTCAAAAAGAGAGCATCTGTACATAATTACATATAAAAGGATGTTGTTGAATAAATGCCGTTTACTCAATCAGCTGTAGCAGCTTGCACGATATTGTCCTCATCACTGTTGTTATGATCAATGACATCCTGCTCGTGACTCAATTTCAACTTTGCGACGATATCTTTAGCAGGATTAAATATTCCATTGGTTTGCTGGCCACAGTTGAAACACCTTTTACTCTTTTTATAATGACCGAGAGCACAACTACAACATAAATATATCACAATAAAACAAGTGCATTATTTATAAATATATACAAGTTGTAGGATAATCCGTATAAACGTTAATCCAGACGTTCAGACAATACGGCCGATATGAGTTCCAATCGTAGCCAAACTTGAGCCAGAGCGAAATTGCCACATAATGTTTCATTCAGCATGTTCCGGTCTGATAATAAAATCAGCAAACATTTAGAAAGCATGTCGTGAGAAAAATTGCAAAAGTTGAATCCCCGAGTAATTGAGGCAGCCAATGGAAGAGAGTTGATATAGAAGGTGTGGTGACCTGTTTTCATCCGATCTCATGAACAAAGTTCAACTGTTCCGAACAGTCTCATCAGACTCATTCAATCAGATTTCGCATCGGATCCATCCAGCCCGTCATCAGAACCGGTAATCAGAACATATATGTGAAAGTCTGGATGCACCTCAACAGTTTACAGTGGGTTACCACTTAGGCCTTACATTACCACCTAGCCCTACACTAGCCTTAGTGTCAGCTTTTATGTCGACTCTGTGTGAAGCTGGGTGGAGTGTTCTCCTGCCTCTATGTCCAATATAATTTGGAAAGTGGAATAGTGAATCACCAGCATGTCAGATAGATATACCGTAATGAAAGGCAGTAAGCACACCAGCACAGTGTGAAGCGTCCTTGGAATCATCCATTAATCTTTCTGACAATGTGGCTATTGGTACTTCCGCTCAAGTGACCACAAAAAGAAAGAGAGAGCTGCATTAGCTAGCATGACAAAGAAAAAACTTCGACTGTGACACGAACGTCTCTATCAATGTCAACCTAAGCAAAATATAAGTCTAATATTGATATTAATTGAATGTGATCTATTATTTCTGTTGTTGTTTGCCGCTCGTGTTTACTAAATAGAAATAGCAGTTATATGCAGTTGGCTGCTCTTATGGGGAAATCCAACTTATGACAATAAATACAGTCAATAAATACAATCATACAATAAATACAGACAATAAAACCAGTCGTGTTTACTATATAGAAATAGCAGTTATATGCAGTTGGCTGCTCTTATGGAGAAATCCAACTATGACAATAAATAACATTCCCCACAGAGAAACGTTTTTAAGACCAGCTTTTAGATAAAACTCATTTCATTTGAACTTCTAAGCGAGAGTAATAATTTACTTTCATTAAATAATTATTTGTTTCATTAATTATTTCAAATTCAACTTATTTTCATTCTTCAAATTGTCGATTATTTGTTTGCTTATCATTATATATTATTAATTTTACTAAATTATTACAAACAAAATAATTATTAATAAATTTATTGTATATTAATAAACTAATATGTTGCTATTCGGCTTTTTTAAATGCTATCATTAGTTTTTAATGTTGAACCAACTTGCATGGCTATACTTTGTAGTAGGGGTGCAACGATACAACAATTTTCGATTCGAATCAATTATCGATATTTAACCCTGTCGGTTCGATTGGTTCGGTTTTAGTTCGATATAAAATTTGTATTATTATTACACTTGAAAATTATGAATTACTTACATTGGCTTACTAGATACACATAATTTATCTGTGATTGCCTCCGTTTGTAAGGCTAAACTTGTTGCTAATAGCTATTATTATTGTCATTTTTAGTTATAAAAACTGGTAAAAACATATCAAAAGTTTCGATATGAGGAAATCTGCATCGAATTGCTTTCGGTGCTTGTCCTTTTGGTTCGGTGCTCTCGATTTCGGTGCATTGTTGCACCTCTACTTTGTAGAGTATAGTAGAGTGAATACTATGTACATGTACAGCATGAGCAATCAGTAGTAGTAGTAGTTTGATAACTGATAGCATATAGTGGATATGGATGACTGTGAGGGGGTAACTCCACATATCAATATAAGTTGTAAGGCCGCAAACAAGAACAGGAGACAGCGTGATTGTCGTTACTCACACACTTTGAGTTCTGACTAACCACATCATTATATGACTCATCACAAGACAGATTCAACTGAGCCAACATCTGGACATGAATCTAACATTAAACCAGTCGTTGTGTCATTTCATTTCATGCGCAATCAAATGACAGCTCCGGATGTGATTGAAATGAAATTTACACAAATCTTTTAATAACGATTCTTTTTTACCATTTAATAGCAGCTTTACTGTGTCAATCAGCTGAGTAAGGTATAATTTATAGATCTTCTCTATCTTTATAGGTCTGCCAGCATTGAAAATATTATGGTTCAATAAAACGAATTAACTTTAATCTATGTTATTAGTAGAGATAAGTCCAATTATTGTGATAATCCTAGGTAATAAATATCTAGCGATCAAACATCGCGTCTGCAGTTCGTGCAGTGTCCCGTCAGCGTCAAACCCAGCAATCAACAACTGGCTATTCCAAATCTTAACAACACACACTCACACTGGTACATACTCTCCAACCACTGGGGCAGTGAATATCCAAACCCATAGCAAAAGCCTGTAATGAATTAATGATGTCTTTGAAACCCTTAGTTGTGCTTGGTTAGGTGAGTAATGTCATAATGACATGTACGAAGTCATTAGTCGTATAAAGTCAGTTTTTGGAATCATCTATGTTTTCTACATATGTTCTGACGTTGTTGTAGTTCTGTGTTTTGTGTGTATACATTGTATTGCATGCTAATACTCAATGGTACTCTTGTACTCAGTAGACAGTGCTCAGGACAGTTCCACTTGATGGACACATTTCCACTCTTTTCAATATACATAAGGCGATTGAGACATGGAAATTTCTGCCCAAATATCACTGGTGAAGAGCCAAAAGGAAATGGAGAGGAAACTATGCAACGGACATGATTAGCCTTTGTATATTGCTCAGATGCTCATTAGGTACTCTGTGCTATGACTAATGCTGAAGCTCAGTGGGAACGTACAATTGTTTTTTTGCCAAAAAGTATTTTCAGCTTAAAAGGTATTTGAACCAAACCTGTTTGCAAAAAACTGGTGATTGTATAAGAAAGACAGAGATGACTCAGTGACGGGAGGCGACTGGCGAGCCAATGAGATGCTGTGAGATTGTAGGACGAGCCAATGAGATGCTGTGAGATTGTAGGAGACAAGGTGCTGAGAAGGAGACAGTTCAACCAGAGAGATGATTAATGAGAGTATAATAGACAAACTGTCATGAACAATGGCAAAAAGGTATTAGTTAGATATTAACAGGTAATCTTGTTGTGCTGAGATTTGTATACAATTGAGATTAGTTCGATGGTGGATTAATTTAATAGCGGTTATTAGACCAGTAGGTAATAGTTGGTGCAAATCACGGAACTAATAACAGAACCTCCGCTTGTCAAAGAGGCCAGAAGGCACAATACACAAACCAGGAACCAAATAACTTGGCACTCCCATGAACATCCTTCTATACTCCAAGGCAACATCTACATTCCAGTTAGTGGCAAAGACGGGGGGGGGGGGGGGGTGGGGGGTTACATCGGA
>JAOQGN010266402.1:0-16918 GCA_027564295.1 Himantozoum antarcticum | reverse complement strand
GTGTCTGTTTATATGTGTGTCTGTTTAATGTGTGTCTGTTTATATGCGTGTCGGTTTATATGCGTGTCTGTTTATATGCGTGTCTGTTTATATGCGTGTCTGTTTATATGCGTGTCTGTTTATATGTGTGTCTGTTTATATGTGTGTTATAATGGTTGCTTGCGCTATCTGCTCGTCAGTATATCTCTGCCAATGACTTTAGAACCACATGGTTGGGCTTTTAATGGAATGAATGTATGATAGTCACTAGCCTGGCTTACCAAGCCAACTGCATTGGGGAGTTATTTGCTCCCGAGCCAGTGGTGGTGTTGGTGACACCACCACCAATCCAACCAAAAGAGCACTACTCCCAGTGTGGCATGGGCCCAGGCTAGATCTAGATGGTCACATATTGTCTATGTCAACAGGAAGATTTTACGTGTTGAGCTGGTTTACAATTTTATCTATTCTTGGTAATTGGACCTTCGACCAATATTGTTATTAGCACCTTCAACGAATTATCTAAATAACAAATATTGTTTTGATGTCAACATCCATCATTTCATTCTCTGCTGTCCAAAATTGTACGGTATGTATTCCTATATTTACATAGCTGGTAGTAGATGATGATGAATATTTAAAACATCCCTCAACCACCCCAGAAATATTGGAGTGTTGCAAAGATATTAAGATTCTTGGCAAACGAGACATCAAGTAAGTCGTTGCCTTGACTGTTTCTGTTTGGAAGAGGGAAGATTGAACAAACACCATACAATTTATAGTACAATTTACAGTACATGTATGGTTTCTAACCTGTATTTGCTGGATCTATATTGGTATCAGGACCGGAAATTAGGTCCATGTGTTACAACAAGTATACCACAATCGCATAAAAGACCCACCTCCGTTTTAACGAAAGGATGGATAAGTGAATAGCTCTCACAGGCTCAGTCAGCCCCGGACACGTTGCACAATGTTTTACTCTAGATTTAGCAGGCTGTGTTCAAAGTGAGAGTATATGGAGGTCTAGGTTATCTCTGCCCCTCTCAAAAAACATCCCTCAGCCACATCACACATGATATAGTCATCATCTAACTAGACGGACAGCAATATCATTATTATAGTACATATAACAATGATATCATTATTTACATGTGAACATCTCAAATAAATAATCGAATGCAATCATCATCTCTGTGTTTTATATATTCTTACTCTTACCTGCTTACCTGCTTACCTTACTTGGTAACATGCTCAGCCACAGAGGCATGCACTGCTGCAGCACATGTTTAGAAGACACAGTTAGTCTGGCTGGTCTGTAGTCTGGCTGGTCAAACTCTAAATTAACTAAGGGTTTAACTAAGGGATTAAATAAACTAACTAAATTAACTAAATTAACCAAGAACATCCATGGCTCCAAATTCCTGGAAATCTGTTTGGTGAACGAACTTAGTACCATTACGGCACCTAATTTGCTCTCAGTTTTGGGCCTGAGCACACCCAGGCAAAGTTTAGGTTCGGCGACTTGTCCAGAGGCCCTTAGCATTGACAACGTGGCGTGTACCCCAGTTACTTGACTTTTGCAAATCCAGTGAAGTGGCACACATAATTATAGTAAGTGAAACTGGGTCACCTGCATGTTGTCCATGTCATCATCCCATTGACCTATCCCTACTCTATGTAATCGTATGCCAACGTGAAGTTGTTAGAACTGTTCTTGTTGTCATGCAGATTGCTAATATACTGGAGGAAAAGACTGGTGAAAACTAAGAAAGAATTGCTGGCTGCAGCTGCCACCGAGGAGAAGGCGGAGTCTGAAGAGAAGGAGGCGGGGTCTGAGGAGGAAGAGAATAAGATAGGCGAAGAAGTATCTAGATTGAGAGCAGAGGTAGAACAAGATGCCAAACGGTAAACTGATAATCTACTTAGTAGTTTATATAGATGACTAGAATTATACTGCCCTGGTCAAGCAAAACACACTATCTACATTTTGGTTTTTCACTTTTTGTAGTGTCACAACAATCAGACGAAGCAAAACAATACAATTCTTTTTTTGGTCTAACTTTGGACAAGGTTCAGTAGTTGAAAATGAATCCATTACTGAAGCCATGTTAGTCTTACGAAGTTGTGAAAGTGCGGAAGTGCGATGGCGTATTTGGCTTATTTATTGGCACAGTGTAGACAGAATCATAATTCATCATTGAAATTATTTTATTAGCATCTTCATTTGATATAATTATTTTACTTTTCACGCTTTATTATTGTTCGACACTTAGAAACAGTCGAATTAACAATATTAATAATATCAATAATAATAAATAATAATAATAATATTATAACTATTAATATTAAAAATTTACTAATGTTCATTCAGTGAAGTTTCTTTCCGTGTTTAGACTCTTTTAAATCTCTGAACTTTTAAATGATGGAAGTTGATCTGTAAAATCCTTGATATTAACACCCAGATAGCCGTGGGGAAGCAACAAGTGCGCTGGAGATACTTTACGCTTGCATGGCTATTGGTAATAAATATTAATAATAATAATAATAAAAAGTTCCCTTATATACCACTAAATGGTACTGTTAGACAGAACTTCTAAGCTGTTGACATAATATATTACCCCCTGGTCACTGGGTACAAGCATACTTGGGCGATCTTCAGCCTTTCAACATGAAATCAGTGAATTGCGCTCTACATTGCATAAAACACCGGATGCCCTTTGCAAAAAACACATGACCAGACTCTGCTATACCTGTACTGGCTAGCCTTGCTACCCACTGATAATATAATTATTGCTATTACAATATTTACATAGTAAGAAGAAGAAGGCAGGTAAAGTAAAGACCAAGCTGAGAGATAAGATGAGGTATAACATGGTCAGACCAGGAGACCGGATAGAACAGCAAGATGATGAGAATCTCTTTGATCTAAAGAGGATGAAGACCAAGGTTAGTCTAGCATAGTCTCTAATACCAGTACACTCTCTGGGGAGGCGTGCGTCTCTACTAGTTACAACCTGCTAGTGCTGCAACGATGCATCAAAATTCAATACACCAGTAGAAAAACCACATCGGGTCTGGTCAAATAATAATATAATTTGGAAGTACGATATAGAGAACTGATATTAATCGATCCGATTGATTCAAACTCAGAATATATCGATAATTGAATTGATATTTGGGTACCGTTGCTGTACTAGATCACACCTCGACTAATAAGCTATGTTTTAAGGCACCAATAGACATAGTTGACAATCCCTCCCATATAATATTTTTCTCCACCAAGCGAGATAAGAGCCTTGAGAAAGCCCCGCGTAATGCAATATTTATATGAAATAGTGATAGTCCAATCTAAGAAGTGTTTTGCATTGCGGTGCAGATTATATGTGGTATGTGGTACTCAAGGCCGTCTTGCCTGCAACAGGTCTGTATATGAAGACTTGTATAAGATATGCTTATCTGAATATGTCTGCACCCATTCATTGAACATTGTGACAATTTGATGCACCAAGTTACTGAGTTTTATATCAACTCGATTGAAAAGCCGCGCTAGCGAAATACATGGTATTCTGATGCCTGGTCAAAGGATGTTCGAGAATTGTCGTTATATTGTATTAATCTCAATTTTAATTCAAGATTCAATATAATAATTATTGTTATATTGAACCTTGAACTCTCAGATGCGATATTCCATTATGCTAGTGCGCTACTCTTTGATAAACTAAGACGATACGCACATTATGGATATGGGGATACTTATAATAACTTTGACTTGCTATTATTGAACACACAGCCACTCATGTTGTTGTACCTGGACGCTATTATTGAACACGCAGCCACTCATGTTGTTGTACCTGGACGCTATTATTGAACACACAACCACTCATGTTGTTATACCTGGATGCTATTATTGAACACTCAGCCACTCATGTTGTTGTACCTGGACGCTAAATTGATGTTTGCTGTTGTATAGAATCAGCTGAACGATGTGGAGTCGTTTGCAGTGGAGGGAGCAGAAGCAGAACTGGAATGGGAAAGTGACAGTGATGGAGATAGGCCTAGGGATTCAGTGCTCTATGATAGGACCGAGGAGAATACTGAAGCCTGGAGTGACGGTGGTGAAGCCGAGGGAGAGGGTAATAGTGATGTCGATATGGATAATTTAAGGTAGGCAAAAATGCAATTACACGCAATTTCATACAGCTCTCTATTACAAGATGATGTATAACCGCCGGATGGCTTTGCAAATGTCTGCAAAAATGGCTATGAAGTGTTATAAAAAACAAATGAATAGCTAAAGCTGTCATTTAATAATTTGATAAATTTAAAAACTAAATTGCACCTTTGCGGTCAGTGAGCCACGTCGAAACCATGGTGAGGTTGAAAGTCGAAACCATCCCAGTTTTAATGTCTCTTTATGTGTCATCAGTTAAGACAACGTCTCTTTAATACGGATAATATGGATAATGCATTAACAGTACGGAATTATGTTTTACATTCAAAACAAATTGTTGGGTGTTAGTGGCATCATGGCGGGAACGAGCATAGTACGAGTCTTTGACACCAGAGTCCTATCAATGCTAAATTATCTCCCAATTACCTGCTACCATGCAGTGGCAAATGTTCACAGCTCAGATGTGCCATCAGATAGTCTCATTCATCTCTATGTAGAGACACGCGTTTCATGAGTTCAGCTGTTGTACCGGACAGCTCTTTGACAATTTGACGGTAATCGTAATAATAAACTAATCTGATATGGGAGTTGTTCACATTTTATCAGTGACCTTATAGTGTTATTATATTTACCATTAAGGTTTGCATATTTGATATAATTTCTGTTGCCTTGACTAGAGTTAGATTTTGAATAGGGTTTTGGCGTCCCAAACGGGGAAATTGAGAACTTAAATCTGAGGTATGCCGAAGGAACTGAGAAGGAATTTCACTGAATATTTTATTATGTTATGTTATGGTTGACGAAATCAGTTCATGGCAGGCAAAGATCTGACCTACTCTTTTTTTGCATGATATGTTGACGGAAGAACTGGAAACTCTTGTGCATCTATTAAGGTAGTCACATAAATATTATTATGAATGATAAACTTCGACTACTGATTCAACATGCATGGAAAAATACCGACTGCAGTTATTGTGGGAAGGCTGCATCAAGTACATGATTTTGTAAGTTAAGCACAATTAATCTTTGGAAGCTCTAACAAACAGCAGCCTTTGTTTTACCAGTAGGCCTATATAGTGTGGCAACTTATACATCATAAGATGCATATGCAGAGAAATATAATATGTTCCGCTAGTAAGTAATGCATAGTAAAATATACGCTGTAAATAGTGATGGTTTTGTAAAAAAGTGAAACCCAATGTTCATTTTCTAATGGATTACCAAAATGTCAATTGATATTCTCCAATAATTCTCCTACGGACCATTAACTCTTAATTAGTGCATGCAACAAGCTGACAATGGTTTATTTATACCTGCTTTTAATCATATTTACATGGAATAGGAGTATGACTATGACTGTTTGGACAACCACACTGACACAGTAGTGTTGGACAATACCTGACCAAGCAAACCAAGTATTATTGGTAAAGCTAACGACACAACTTGATCAAATAATAGTGTGGCAGTGGAATAATAGTATCATGCCCAGATTCAATCGAGAAATCCCGTGCCTTTAGCATATCCACACCCGTACGTTATATGGTTCCTGCGTAAGGCCCAAGATGTAATTAACTCATTTCCCATTAGTTCTCCTTGAGCCAGTCAACACAGAAAGACAACTCCACAGCACTTAGAGCTATTCCAATGCCAGCAAATGTCTGGAATATAATAATTATGACATAAGATTGAAGATGAAAACACTTTACACTGACATAACCACATCTTGAGAATTGGACCAGCATGGTTTGAATACCCTTCTGGAAGAATTATTGGTTGGAATTAATTTTAGCTAATTTCACTAATGGAAAATCTGCCAAAAATTAATTCCTCTAATATTTAATTCCTTCAAAAACTTCAGAGTTTTAGTAGCAAAATTTGAAGGCTTTATATAGAAAACAACACCTTGTGCTATCTCAAAATTCGCCAAAATTAAGTCCGCTAATAATTTCTTCCGGTTTGGGTATATCATTAGCATTGACATTTCCTATGAGCGACACAGTAATATCATGTTATACGAGTTATACTAGATATAACTGCTAGCTAGCTAGCGTTTTGTGCTAAGCAATATACTAGGTATAACTGCTATTGGTTTAGTCCTGTAGTTTCTATTCTGTTGGACTAAAGTCTCGTGATTGGGCAATGGCTGCGCAACCGAAGTAATTGGAAACACAGGGGGTGCTGACACAGGGGGTGCTGACAACCAAATGATTTGTTCTGTCTTGGTGCGTGCAAAAGTCATGAGAACAGTTTTCAGTAATCAATTACAAAGTTTGTCATTTAGATAGCAAGCAATGTGCTTGAGGTGTTAGATTCTCTAACATTCTAGTCTGTGCTAGACCCACAAGTATCAATTTTTAGATTACTTAGTAAGCTGTACATTACCTGATATGAAATAATTACTCGTGTTCCTAGTACCGGATAATTAAAGATTCCCAGTAGAAATGATATAAAGCAACATAATATGCATGCCGAGTTGTAACACATCATCTGCAATATAGTACAGTATCATGCAAGCAATATGGGAATTAACACGTTTGTTGCAAATTCATATATGGAAAGACTACATGTATTCCTGATAGGTATTACCATCAATTTTTAAAAAACATTTCACCAGGAAAGTAATCAGATAATTTCTCTCTTTTTCATGTTTTACATGTAAATATTGAATAAATATTGATATATATGTGTGATGTATGTGTGAACGCCAGTTGGTATTTCTCTGCTAGTCTTGATATGGAATGTAATTTGCAAATATAACATTATGGACAACTAGACAAGAATATATATTATTTTGCAATGGTTAAGGAATTTAATCGACAAAAACTTTCCAAACTTAATCATAATCTTTGTAAAACATTTACAAAGATTGTAAACAAACCCCATATTGGGGCTTGCGGTTTGCCATACTAAAAGAAACTGATAAACAGATGTGAAACTCCCACCGCCAGAAAAAATGCAATGTAAACACTTTAATTTCAGTTTTCACACAGGACAAATTCTATGGGGTGCAAAGATAGTAGACCGTGTACTTACTATCCATACTAGTACTTTTTGAGTGATTGGTAGTTTTGCGAGTAGGCCAGTCACAAACATTATTAGCATAAATAGATCCACTAAAAACATAACAATAGCGATGGCCAGCATGTACTCCATAGTGCTTTTGTTAGATACGTAACGGCTGATGATGTTCAGGAGGTACAATCCCTGACCTGCTGCAACCAGCATGGCAAACTTGCAGATCTAAAAAATGATGGTGATAAATTAAATAGTGCAGTACTTATTGCTAGGCAAACTAATGCAGTAATACATGTATATGGTCGTGACTCCCTTTACCAGCGGACATTTTTGTTCAATGTGTTTTTCAGATCGTTTTGCTTTCTCATCACTCAATTTAAAAGACGTGATATTTGAAATGTCAATGTCTCAGTTGTAATTGTAATGCCATCAATGTTGCAAGTTTTACCATTAAAAACGATGGGAGGGACTGTGCTGTGCTACTGCTAATTTTCATTGCTCCATCGTTATTGGTAATAATTTTTCAAGGTTAAACGAACACTGGTCATACAAGTTGTTGTAGTAAAAGCATAGTTTCAATTTTCCAAAATACTAAAATCATTGCCTTGGGCATTCATATATCAACGGCACTAAATCGCAATACTGATGACACAAACACAGGTAGACAAGGATGTTGGTGGTTGATGGTTGGTGGGGTTTGCAGTATGCCCAATTACTGAACAACTATGACAATTGTCTCCATTATCAGCCATGCCACTAAATTACGAAAAGTTAAACATATTTACTTTACCACTTTGATAATCTTGATCACCGCTTCTTTTGACATGGTGAAGTTTGCTGGACATGTCCACGTCGCCGTAGCCTCTGTAGATGGCGCTGTGGTAACCGTGTAGCCTGTTACAGCTACATGAGGATGTGGTTGTGTCATGTTTGTCGCCATATCTGGTGTAGTTGGTGACATGGCGTATGGTGCTGATGACGTGGACTGTGTGTATGGAGCTCCTTGTGTTGTGTCATATACATAAACGTTCGGTGGGGCTGGATTATATTCTGTAGAGGATGACATCACAGCAGGTGCTTGTGGTGACATCATAGCGGGAGCTTCTGGTGCTGCACCATATGCTTTTGTTGATGATGACATTACGTGTAGCTCTGCTAGAAAATAGAGTAAAGAGATAATCTTCAAACTGGATATAACAACATGCCCTTGGTGATTGGCTTGCTTTATTGATACATTAAAAACAGTGAAATATAAATTATTTAAATTTATGTAAAAATGCTGATGCTACTACTAATAATTTAAACTGGATATAAAAGCTGTATAGAGTCGTAAAGCATAATGATAAACGATAATGATAAAAGATGTTGAATTCCACATTTTAGTATAATGGTGTAACTTGCAACTGAGTTCTCATATCATTTACATGACATTTATGCAAGTTATATAGCTAACTGTGTTATAAATTGGTGTCTGCGTATAAAATTGTCAAATCACTAGCGTTGTTTATATTTACTTACTATCTTCTACCAACTACTACATCACTGCAGGTATAGACTGACAAGAGAAAACTAGTGGGTAATTTCAATTTGAAATTAAAAGCCTCTCAAAATTTCAGGAATTTTCAATAGTTGCTTGACAGTTAGTACTTGAACTGACAGTTAGTACCTGACCTGACAGTTAGTACCTGACCTGACAGTTAGTACCTGACCTGACAGTTGTACCCGACCTGACAGTTAGTACCTGACCTGACAGTTAGTACCTGACCTGACAGTTAGTACCTGACCTGACAGTGGTTAGTACCTGACCTGACAGTTGTACCTGACCTGACAGTTGTACCTGACCTGACAGTTAGTACCTGACCTGACAGTTGTACCTGACCTGACAGTTGTGCCTGACTTGACAGTTAGTACCTGACCTGACACTTGTACCTGATAGTACCGGATAGTACCTGATAATTACTGTACTATTGCAGCACCACTGGGCTTTGCTGACTATACAAGTATTGCAATAACGTTAGGGGGCAACATGTGAAATAACAGATTAAAGCGCACTGCATCTTGATTGACGATATATTGCACTACGATTGCTCGACGATTCCACGGCGATCGAAATATTTTGCACTATTGGATGTGTCAGATGCACACCAAATTTGCTACCAAAAGTAAACGTGTACTTACTATAATAATGTGTGTGTAGTGCTATGGTCTGGGGCTATGCTCAATAGCTGTTAGTAGTGCAGTAGTCAAGCTGGTGTTGTAGTTGTAGACTGTAGCCTGTGCAGTTCTATACTGTTCTGTACTGTTCTATACTGTTCTGTGCTGTTCTGTACTGTTCTGTGCTGTGCTGTTCTGTGCTGTTCTGTGCTGTTCTGTGCTGTTCTGTGCTGTTCTGTGCTGTTCTGTGCTGTTCTGTGCTGTTCTGTACTGTTCTGCCCACAGTAGAAAACAATTCTATAAATTATGGTTATGTGACAGTATGATATGATACATGGAACAGGTATGAACAGGAAAAACCAACACCAACCTTTCCAGGAGTAGTAATGGAAGCAACGTAATATTGTACTGTGTACTAGATGTGTGTATGTGATTAAATGTGTTACCTTGTGATGCGTAACCAGATTTTCACCATAAGCTAAGATAATTATAGTTAGTGGCTATGCCAGCTTTAAGACCCTGTAGAATGCTATAATTCACTTCAATGCAGCTCTTATAATAATATGGCAGGATGTAATCAAAGATCTATACTTCAAATGTGGCGTAATAATTAATTACATGCTATGAGTACAGACGGTTGACAGTCTTGTTTTCAGTTTACGTTTGATCCGGAAAAGGTGCATTGGGGAGTGTTTATTCCCTCGTTGCAGATACACTAAATGAAAATATTCTTTCTTTTGGCATCACTGGCCTGTGGCCTCTACGTTGCATTCAAATTAACAATAAATAGATAATTTTCCTTGAATCACATTACGTTACGTAATCACATCACGTTATTGGATTCAAAATAAAGAAGTGTTTGTCATAGACCTGATTGGGTATTCACCTTTCTTTAGAATTTGGGGATGTGGTAAAAATTTATATAATTGTCCAGCAAGGGACTGGGGGTACATTGAAGGCAATCAATGTAGAAGATTCACCACTATTGTAGTGTGAATACAGAATCATCGTCTGCGTTGTATGAATTAGGATGAAAAATATGTTTATAAATGAAAATTAATCTGTGGGGCAAATGCAAACAGACTCAAAAATTTTGAATCTTAGGCACCGAGCTCCTCAAGAATCGGTAATAGTGCGTAAATAAATCAGAATTGTGTGCGATATTTTACCAGAAAACCTGTTTCCTGATGCTCACTGTCACTGACGATAATATATGCCCAGTATATTAAACCCCCTGCATTTTTACACCTACTAGATGTATATTTATTCTGGAATGTAATTGTTGCACCACCCATACCATGTTAAACCGTCAAAATACGTTGGTTGTCTAACAAGCGTGAGTCTTCTGGTATGACCCTATCAAAGATTGAACGCGACGCTCCTCCATCAGGTGTGAGAGTTATACCATTCAGCCGTTTGCCCATATTTATGGAACTTGATATAACTAAACTGCTGAACATATCGTAGCTCTTTTGAGTTGAAATTTAATTTTAAATTTTGAGTATGGAAATTCACAATAACTTTACCGTAACTTATTGAAAATTGCTACTAAGTGAGATTGGATATGCTGCATCCAACTTTTCAACCGGGATTTTAAAATATTTTCAAATCAATTGCTAGCACTGCTTAATTAATGCTAATTGATTTGCAAGTTTGTTCTAACTGGCTGAGTGGGTTAGCATGCTGTGCTGACAGCAATGACTGTAAACTCAAACCAAATGTCTACAAATGGTAGCAGTCAACACAAAAATGGCCCAATACTATCACTGCAATGTATACCATCCAGTTGCTACGCCACGGTGAAACATCGAATTTTGCTTAGCGCAAACTGTTCCAGAGCTCAAAGTGCCCGATATGCCAACATTACTTTCTAGAATGACTAGTCAATTATAGTGTTTCTTACTTTTGTCTAATGATTTACTTTTTGATGACTTTTCTTTTTAATTTATTTTATGTAATATTTTTACAGAGAGCACCGTAAATACATACATACGTACGTACATGCATACGTACATGCATACATCCATACATGTACATACATATAACACTACTATTACTACCCACATCTTTGCAGATCCTTTGTGCGTCTCCCTTATGACCAGGAGGTTTTCGTTCTGGAGAATTATGTTCTCCTTGCCTACTGGACCGGTAATACTATCACACAACGCTCAATGAGTTTTCCCTCCACTAGCTAGCAAATCTTGATATGTTATTGTAGTGAACCAGAAGAAGGCGAGAGTGATGGTGAAGAGGTTTCAGCTAATGAGCCCAACCCACTGCTGGCTGACCTTGGCACTACAGATGAACATCTCTCCAAACAAGCCAGTCTCTGGTTCAAAAGGGTTTGTTTTCTATACGTTAAACATGACATCCTATTTTGTTAAGGCTGGTACCCATGCATGCCAGTAGCATAATAACAGTCGATGTTGGGAGTTGCGATATCGCATGACCAGCGTGGTTTTGTGTGTGGAGGTCAGAATATAGGAATGCACCTGTAGCAACGCATCCACGGCGGGCTTATCTCATTGAAGGTGAAGGCTGCCCATATTTTGTACCAGCTGCCTAGGATGGATACTATGGCCATGAAAACTGCAACTCTTTTCGGAGGGAATAACTCCAATTGTGGTTAGTGTTTGATTGAGGATGGGGATGGAAAAATTCCCTTTCTCTATTACCATGGGGAAATCAGGAAAGGGTTGCAGTTTTCAGTCTTCCATGACTTTTGATTGATTGCTTTCCAGATTTGGAAGCCACTTTACTGCTTATCATATACCAAGTTTTACAAGTGCATTGCCAATTTTACATGAAAATATCATGATATTGTACTGATTTTACCCCCATTATTGTACTGATTTCCCCATCCCTTCCCTACAGCCCAGGCAATAGGGAAGGGGTGGGGTGAAGGGGAGGGCCAGATGCCACAGTTACACTAGGGGGTCGGCCAAGTACGACCTGGGAGGGGTCGACTGGGAAGGGCTACTACGGGGCTCAGTAGTGAGAAACCGGGGAGAAGGGGAGGGGGCCGAGTCACACATTACAAATACTAGACTGGTAATTAACAGTTAACAAATAAAAGATTTATTAGGATCACCAAGTATCAAAAAAGGATCACGTGTCCCTTACAACAAGCTAAGAATGAATCAAGGAGTTTTATTCCCCAGGAGATGAAACTGATGGCACGACTCTATATACTATAATGGCAATGAAAGTGAAAATTAAAATCTGAAATCTTCAAACAGCCATATCTCACCTTCAGGTTGACTTACAACCACAATTCTTGCTGTATCAGAGAAACTGAAAGTTCTTTTGTCTATTTTATCTGTCTGCTTCACTACTTAGGCCAAGCTCAATTCATCATTAGATCTGTGTCCTAAATTTTTAGTCATAAGGGTGAGCCAGTGAGGTATTTAAATTTATAGCCTTATAATTTACAGATTTTAACTCTTCGATGAGGGAGGTCAAGATACAAATTTATTTTTGAATTTTCCCGTGTGTAAGCCACAATATATTATATTCTCCATTGATATATCAACATTTAATGAGAGATACTTTGAAAAGGGGGCTGATTTAAGACAAACTTCGCGCTCAGGATGCGTCCACTCAATTGTAGCTCAAGTTTTATTCCCAAAATCTAATAAGTGGTGAGGGATTTGAGTTTTCAATTTATCTCTGATTTTTATGTGAGTGAGCTTTAAATTTACTCTTTGGTGAGCCTCCAAAATATGGTGAGCGAGGGGACACAGATCTAATATTCAATTTAGCATGACCTTATACATTAAATATACTCACAATTGTTGGTATATTAATATAAAAAAGTCATTGGAAAGTGCCATTGTGCCTCTTCTCACAGTTTCCACCATGATAATGTACCAAACTTACATTCCGAGATGGATCAATAAGGTGTTCCCTAACAAGATAATAATCATGGTGGGTGGAAACTATGCCTAAACTGTGCAAGTATTTGTTATATTTCAAAACAAATTTATACATTTTTGTGCCCCTTTTCAATATGTTATATTCAAAAGCTTTGAACCATTTTTTTGTATGTTGCTGATCAAAGTCTGAATTAGTTCTTTCGGCAATATATTTGTTGACTTGCCACCCCCATGTACAATATTATGAAGGTTCAAGTAACCACTCAAACAACTCGTTGAGGACGACCATTGAAGGCTCCTACACCTTTGATTGGCTGCTTTCTGTGTAATGACGTCACACTCACAACAATTTAATACTGGAAACCAAAGAGTTATCTCCCTCTGGTGAAGACAACTCCATTCTTCAAAGGAATTATTTATACAGTGCAATCGCCGGCTGAATGTGGGAACCGTACGCTGTTTGTGCTACAGTTTTATGAGATTTTTATTCTATTTATCGTTGGCTACTGGTCCCTATGTTGAGCGATCCGTGATAGAGGCGCGCCTTTTGAGCCACACGATGAAGTTTCATATCCGGAGGAGAAAATAAAACCCCTTGGTCTGAATCAACATGTAGAAAGAAAGTTGAAGAATTAGCTGAAGATGAGTTTGATCGTATAAAGAAACAGCTACGTGAAAGGTAGATGGTTTGTGATGGTTTGTGGTGAAAGCACAACGCTACATGGTTTGTGATGAAAGAAATATTTGTGGGGAACAATATTTGAACATATTGGTAGGTGAAATTGATCATCCTGAAATCACATACTTGCTTGATTGCAAACCTGCAAATAGTCAACTAATCTGCCAAGCTGCTGACGATGCTATCTGAGAACTCACTATTGAAGGGCAAAAATCTGCGTGCTGTTGTCAGACACTGCCAGATACATGACAGCTGCAGAAAAGGTGTTGAAAACCTTCTACCCTAACCTTTTTCATGTTACTTGTACTGCACATCTAATGCACAACTGCGCAATGAAAGTACAGGTGAACTACCCTGATGTCAATGAACTCATTGCTATGGTTAAAGTAGCAACGACAAAGAATCAAGACAGAAAAGCTATGTTCTCTGAAATTGGTAGCTCACCACAACCAATTCTCACCAGGTGGGAATTTACCAAAAGTGGTGGAATTAGTCGAGAATTTTGAAGGCGATGGAATCCTTGTCCAACGTGCAAAGGACAGTCTTGAAGCCCCTGACCTTGCATTGCACTTGATGTGTATCCAGCAACAACATGCTCAACTTTCTCAACTTGTTGAGAAGATGGAAAGTACGCATTACACAATAAAGTAGGCTTTCAAAGATGTCTTGAGCCTGGAATTTGGTGAAGATACATGCAAAACTAAAGCCTACATTGAGAAACATATTAAAGGGAGTGATTGTGAAACAATAAATACTATGTCCCGAGCTGATACTTCTCCAGCACTGTATGGTAGGCTCCAGCTCTGTCAGCCAATAGCTGCCTCAGTGGAAAGAAACTTTTTAATGTTGGGAAAACTTCTTGCCAAAGACAGAAACTTTAACGCAGAAAATATTAGGAACTACCTATCTGTACATTACAATGCCTGCACTGGCCATTGCAATTGATGGCAGACACTATCAATCAGAATTATGTATTTGTATATTTGTAATTAATTACTAATTAATTCGAATTTCTTGTATAAGGCCAATAAAGTCAATTTTGAAAATTTTAAAGTGAATATTTGTTTTTTTATAGGTCAATAAAATGTTGCACTAATTATAACAGTTATCATAGTTGATGACTACATGGCTTCCAATCAAACCACTTGTAAGATAAGTAATCCATGACACATTGCATGTTTCAGCTCCTGCATGCCAATTATGTGTGGTAGGTCACGGACATTGCTCAGAAACCTTTGTACAGTGGCAAGCACCAATTCATAGTTTGATGATGCATCATAGTATGAAGAGTTCTCTATACATGCAGACACTCTCAACTCTCAATGAGATAAGCTAAACATGCTGATGCTACTGAGAAGCAGTTTGAGATCTGATGCCCAGCAACTCTGAACCAGTCAGACAAGTCTTGCATGGGTCAGCGTGTTTTCTGATTATTTTAGGTGGCAGCTGGGTGCCAGGTCTATGTTCCGCCTGCCAATGTTCCTATGGTGCACTCCTCAAACCTTGACCACAATACAGATGGTCATTCTTGGGCTTCTAAAGATTGGCAGTTAGAATATAGAGCGGTTACAGTACCTGAGCTAATCAAGGTTTAGCAGCTGAGAAATTTTAGCTTTAATAGTTTAGGACTGATATTTTGGGTAGATGCATTATTTTTCGACATACTTGTCAAATAGTGAATACAGAAATAGTAACCAAGACACGCATGATGAACGCAAGTGACAATGGCTGGGAACATCTGTGGTCAAAAGTTATTTATCTGCTAAGAATCTTTGGGCAAGATTATAAATCTTAAAGTTGCTCCTTGTGCTCTGTGTGGCAGGCAAGATAGCAGGCAAGTCAGCAGGCAAGGCAGCAGACAAGGCAGCAGGCAAGACAGCAGGCAAGACAGCAGGTAAGATAGTAGGTAAGATAGCAGGTAAGATACCGGAGGCCAGGCGGGTTCCCTCGACTAGCTCAGCCATAGAATTACCTAAAGCAATACAAAATAAACATCTTTGGCAGATGATAGAATGTTCTAGAAGGTAAGACATACCTGCACAGAGGGGCTTACTCCAACATCTGTATACAGATACTGCCATTGTGGTAGTCCTAGATTAGCAATTACAATGCGGAAGTATGACTGAAAGTCACTAGTAATAAAATGCCACCGTAGTGCTTTGTCTAGGAACCAGTAATCAGCTTCTTTGGCTGGAACACCTAAGACGAAAGCAAACTATATGGTATATAAATTATGCACCTTATATAACGGAAGCGCACCACTATATAGCATATATATGTATGCTATATAACAGATGCACACAGTCATAATTTATAGTATATATGTACCTTCTGTATCTGATATTACATTACCAGAAATGATAGAATCATGGACCACGACTGTCGGAAGGGGAAACTGTCATTATCGGAAGTGTAAAGATAATGAAAAGCAAAGAGAGATTTAAAATATGAAATTAAAAGGATGATGAGATAAATCAAAAACTACTTTTTATGTTACTCAATATTTATTTAATAAATATTTATATCAAATTAATAGTTTTGTCAATGTACCCGACAATATGAACATAATAGTTACACATATAATAATAGTAAATTTCTTAATTTTCACATAGCACACACAGTTAATTGTTAGGTCTGTGTCCACATTTTTCACCTACACTTGGAAGCGAGCCGTATTATTTTAACCATTTATCATCTTATGGAGTTAAAAAGTCAAACGAGGGAAGTAATAATTTATTTTCTAAAAATGTCTTTCGCTACACGTGTCTTTTGCTAAAGTTATTTTTATTTTTTTTGTGAATTTGAGAAATGCTAATTTCTTTTTAATTTTGATCATGCAAAAATTTATCTATTTTATGTGATAACACAATAGGACGATAATTGTCAAAAGCAAATCTAAATGCTAGCTAAAAATTAATTTTTGGCTAAATTTACAAAGTTTGGTTTAGAAACCTGTGAGGGAATAGCCTAATGACACTTCGAAAAAAACAGTTGGAAATAGTCTGTTTCTAGATGACCCTAGATTGTGGTTTGGAGTTGGAT
>JAOQGN010266401.1:0-24529 GCA_027564295.1 Himantozoum antarcticum | reverse complement strand
AGAGATTTTTATACTGGTCAATCCATAACGGTATACCTGGTCCCCTACACTGAACATTGAATAGGAAGTTATACCAGTAAATACCTGCTTGTCTCCATTGTCAGAGTCTTGATTCTCTATCGCAGGTCTTAAGAGGTCCACAATGAACTCTAGATCGTCATCTGAATTTGAATTGTACATAACGAAAGCGTCATATGCACACTTATGCTCAAATCGAACTGCAAACACCTGGTTTATTATAGCTCTAAACACCACCCGAACATGGCTGATGTACCACCGATATTTGTAAAGGGGTAGTGCTATTATAAGTGCCCCAACTATGCCACCCAGGACAGTTAGAATTATAGTTACATAGGGTCGATAGTCGCAGTCCCAGACATCTCGCTCGTATTTGTAAATCTTTTGTCCTCTCTGTTTCTCCGTGGGCCCATGACAATGCATTTGAGCAGCTAAAGGGATAAGACTGGTTTCCTTAAACCATTTCTGAACAAAGTCCTGATCACAACGGCATTGTAATGCATTTCCGTATATGCCAAATTCCTTAAACGACTTCAAATTCTCTAAATGTTCAATAAGCTTTTTGTCTAACTCGGTGATGGAATTGTCATCCAGTCGCAGATTTTGCAAGCCATTGAGATTTTTGATGGACTCAAGTTCAATTTTTTGTAAGAAATTTTCTCGCAAATCAATGATTTCTAACTGTAGATTATATTGGACAAAATAAGTATCTTCTGCTGGTATCAGTGATAAGTTATTGTTGCTCAAGTAAAGCTCAGTCAAATTAAGCATGGGATCAAAGAAGTCCTTCTTGAAAGCTAGAATGTCATTGGCTGACAGATCCAGTACCCTCAACCCGTGTAGTTTGGAGATGTGTTTCTGATTTCTATCCCAGTACTTTCCAAGTTCATTGTTTGCTAGATTCAGTACAGTAATTGAAGTACAAAGCCCATCGACATTCTCAAGTCGGTTGTTTTTGATACTAATATTTTTTAGACTAGGAAAGTACTGGCAATGCTTGCCAAAAGTGCTGTAGTTGTTTAGGGAAATGTCTACCAGGAAGTTGTCATCGAGTCTGATAGTTTCTACGGATACAAATGTGATGTAATGCAATGTAAATGTATTATTTCTGGTGAATAGAGGCATTCGATGTAGTTGATTATCACTCAGGTCTATAGATTTAAGCGGAGCATATTCCAGAAAGTTTCCAGGATAAAAATTCCTAAAGTAATCTGTGTAGATGCTAGTGTCAGTCATGAGAAGAGTCTGAAGGTTTGAGTTGTTTCTGGAGCTGAACAAGTTGAATGGTCTGGACCCCAGAGGATTGCCATTAAATGAGACCCATGTCAGATTAGGACACCCGTCAAATACACCATCTTCCACCGTTGAAAATCGACACCAATCAATGTTAAGAGCCGACAATTGATCGAACCCTAGAAATAGAGATTTTCTCAATGTGCCACCGAATATATAATCACTGTACTTTGTATCTAATTTATTCAGGTTGGGCAATATTTTTAGTGGAGCAATGGCTACATCATCCAAAGTGCATGCTGGATTAATCTTCTCTGTATTTGTTCTCCAACGTCTCAAAGTCAGGATTTCCAATGAAGATGGCAGCTTCGTAAATAGAGTAGATGCATTATACGGGCAAGCTAAGAATTGTTTGGCTAAGGTGAGATCCAAATCTTCTAAGGAAACAAAATCTTGAAAAATAGTTTGCTCTCCTCCATAAATATTAGAGAGTGTTAAATCTAGATATTTTATTGTACCTTGTATAGGTTCAAAGAATTTAGCAGTGATATTTCTCTCACATCTTGGTGCCACTGTGAAGTCGCAGAGTTTGAAGTGGGTAAGGTTGGTGAGTTGTCTAAATTCACTGCCAATTGAATCACAATCGTCATGGAAGATTTGATTGAACTCGAGATACAAATGTGTAACTTGAGGAATGCTTTTGAAGATTTGACGGGGTATCTTTGTCAGTTTGTTGTAACCAAATCTGAATTCTTTAATTGAACTTGGCAGTAGCTGCTCAGGAAGTGCTGTAATCTGTGTATCGTGTATTTTTAAAAATTCTAAATTCTTCAATGATGAAAATGCATTGTTCCCGACAGAAACTATATTTTCTCCAGTTATTGTGATCCTTTTAAGATTGGGATATCTAGAAAACATTTGAGATTCCATGCTTGTATTTAGTCCATTATAGATTATCTGCAGCTCGATTATTGTCTCTGGAAGATTCTGTGAAATGAGAACCGATTTAGTGAAATTTGTTTCACAACTTGCTATGGTATCACAGCGAGAGCAGATTTCAGGTTCACCAGGGCAGAATGTTAAGACACTGCCCAAGAACAGCATGAACACACAGTACCGTATGATGATGATTTCTCCCTATAATTGAAATCAACAATGTCTTTAGTAGTCGTTGTTAATAACACTAAATGAGCCAAAAATAGAAAATAGTAACACTTGTAACTGGGACAGAACCCGGGCCTTTTACGGCATACAGCGCCTAGCACAGTGGCAGGTGAACGCATCCACTACACCAGTTCGGCAATCTTAAAAAAGGAAGCTTCACCATTGCACTTCAACATCCACCATACCACTGTTTACAAGGATTGCCGAGCAGGTGTAGTGGATGCATTCGCCTGCCACTGTGCTAGGCGCTGTGCCGCAAAAGGCCCGGGTTCTGTCCCAGTTACGAGTGTTACTATTTTCTATTAAGTTACTATAGCAAATTGTAAAATTTCAATTAGTCTTATTCAAGCATAGATTACATTTGATCGATAAAGTTCTTTAGAGAATGGTCATTCTATTTTCTAGCGACTTATTTTTGTGTGACCACCTTCCATAACACTATTTCATCCACTTTTCTATTCTGAGGCTTATTCCATCAGCAGCCTGGAATAGATCTTAGATTGATTGACCACGCGGATCCTACTCACGGACTGCTTTCTGGAATGGAATGGAATTTATTAATGGAATGTTGGCCCTGGACCGATACACCAGAGCAAATCGTCAGTTTTGGATCAACCCATGGGTGAAGGTCGACACAAAATATTTCATGGAATGTCGCATCACATCGAACTACATTGAAACTGCATATACATTGGTCTTAAATTCATAATTATCATTGTTCGTATACTCATGTTTTGGTACAGTCTTTAAATGTACAAAATGGCAGCAGATGACTGCCGTGTACAATGGAGTCGATAAAGCACTCAGATTAAAATAAAATATATTTCCGACTTATTTTAACTATTCTGAATTTTCAATATTCTTTATGAAATGAAACTGCCCTGAACCACGTGTGGTATATGCTCTAGTATTGTACTGTAACGTCTGGCACTGTGTATTTATGTATTTACGTATAAATGTAGCGTCAAGCTGGTAACTCTGCGCTGTGACTCTATAAAGTATAATATGCCAATGTCGAGGTTGTCGAGGGGTCGATCTGATAACATTCATGTCTAGTCATGGGCTGTCGAACCATGGCCCATAGCTCTGACTTTCTTGAGTTCTATCTGGGGTCGATCTGGGATCGATCTATCCATGGAATGAGGCTGATTATCAACCAAACATCATACAATCTTCTGTCATGAACGGAGGTTCAATATTATTAAAAATGTTTTATAATAATATTGTAGCCTTTAGCCCTTTCCAGTCACTATTGATACAAGAGCTATTGATAGTAGGGTATAAATGACAGCAAAACTATACAAAAATGATATACACTACAAATGTAGACTGACAACAACATGTGAAGGAAACGGTTGTGGGCAAACTAAAAACTACTGGATGTCATTCATATCCTGGAGTAACTGTTGCTGAGAGTTTACAATTATAGTCTATATCATAATTATATATCATATTCTCGCGGCACTGGGACTCGCGCCTTGTAGGAGAGAGTGGAATTTTTTATTTAAAACATATTTCAATTTATAAGCACACTGGTTGTGCATTCACTTATAAGACGCACTTCACTTACAAGGCACATGTGTCTTCTATTCTGTTTTACACTTTGAGGGTACACCCTCTAAAACATGTTTGAAATCCATAAATAATAGCAACACCAACAGAGAAGACATTTGTTTTGGCTGCTCTCATCCCGTCTCACCAGATGGCATGTTAAATGACTTCAATTTTTTCTCAATGTCATAAAAACAAACGACCAGCTTTTGGTGAAAGCGGTCTATGTGAGCTAGTCTGACATGCTCTCACTTTGCTATTCACATCACAGAGTTATGTTCCCTCACTATCCTTTCCATCCCATCTCTGAGGGAAGATAACTCTATTATTGACACTTGCCCTGTTGTCCTGGCTCAAATTGTCGAATGTGACCTTCACCTTATAAGGCGGACGCATTAATAATTTATGAAACTCACATTATATAAGGCACTCTGTTAGATAAAAAAAGATCTCACTTTTTAGATGCGTGTCGTAATGATGAAGTACTTATCATGATGAACACCCACCTATAAGGCACGCGTCCCAGTGCTGTGAGAAGGCAGTACAAGCATAATAATAGTAGAAATGATACAATCATGGCCCGCGAAACATATTTTGGTCAACGTTATAAAGTATTGAAATTGAACTTGTAGTAAGGCGGAAAAAAATAATACAAATAATGACGAGTAAGGTGGCATAGTAACGGGAAATATTGTGTTTCAACGAAGCATAAATAATCTCAAGTTAGCCACAGTGTATAACTGTGTTGCCCACTAAGCACCACGAGGAGGCGGGACAAATGCCCAGCAATAACAAAGATGGCTATTTACTGTAGGAAACTTTTAATATTTAATTTTAATACTCATTTAATATAAATATTACAAAATGATATTAGGCCACGGTCAGTAAATTGTTGGGTGTGTCCACTCACTTGTGTTATTTTGAAGGTCAATAAAATCAAAATCCTCACCCACGCCTGTTACAGACACTAGCAAAGGCAAAAATCAAAAGGCTCACTTGCTCTCGGTGCAATAGATCACAACCCTGTCTGACTGAGTCAGTATAAAATTTTATTACCGGCACTCACAGGCTTCCAAATCAAACTTTGCAAATACAGCCAAAAAATGGCTTTGTGTGGCATTCACATGTATTTTTCACAACTGCATAGTATTTTTGTGCAAACAACATAAATTATATTTTTGCATGATCAAGTTTAAAACATACTAGCACTCCCCAAATTCAAAATGTCTTCCCTCACTTAACTTTTCCACTCCATAAGATGAAAAATAGTAAAATAAAACACCTCACTCACTCCCATTTGTAGGTGAAAAATGTGGACACAGACCTAACAATTAACTGAGTGTGGCATTATAAGGCCAGAGGTGATGTAATTAGATGGCTGAGTGGACTAGTGTGGCGGATTGGCAATTGTGAAGTAGTTGGTTCGAATCTCATGGTGTTCTCTCATTTTTCTAAGTAGTCGAGTCTGGTAGGATGTTTGTGAAGGGCAGTCAGTGCTTTATTCAATGTATGGTTAACAAAAGTCATTAGTCAGTAAATTAGTCATTAGTAATTTAATGACTAATGCAAGTCATTGTCACATTAAATTAGTAATGCGACCCTTACTATATTCAGGCTTCTGTACTAATTGTACCAAATCCGCATTAATTGCACTCAATGATACATGATTCAAAGGGAATACTATGAACAAAAGATCATGCTTTAAACATTAACAATCTATTTTGGAAACTCCCTTAATGTTGAACTTCTGAGTAACAGTGGAAGCTTGAGAGTGAGATTTGCAAAGGTCTTTCGACCTTAGTCATTAAATTGGTCATTACTGTTCAAGAGAAATCTTCATTACCGAGGTCATTAAGTTATCGCCAGTCATCCAACTTGAATAGGTCATTAAATTTTACTGCCAAGAGAAATCTTCATTATCATTAAATTGGTCATTGATAAGATTATAAATATTACACAAATGAGGTCATTAAATTAATGCCCGTTAACAAAAGTCATTAGTCATCAAATTAGTCATTAGTAATTCAATGACTAATGCAAGTCATTATCGCATTAAATTATTAATGCAACCCAACCCTGGTAGTGATATTAATTTATGCATGGTATCTGAACATTTTAGAGGGTCAACACTTCCACTTTGAACTCGGCACCGATGAGTTCCCACCCTCTCAGGGATTACGTAACAGGTTTTTGTGATAGCTGAGGATATCGCCATACACCAAATTATTTTTATTGTCAGAATTGTGAATATCATGATTGATAGATGTTATGCAGAAAACCCGCTGTGACAATGCAATATTGAATCAAAATTTGCTTCTATAATTTATTGCAGAGCCGTATATAAACATATTATATGTTTATATAATTATATAATCAGTTTATATACGCTCTCATTCATAGCAATAGTTTCAGGTGGATTCCTGTTACCACCAGATCCTGATGCAACTATTAGACACAGGGGTGTATATTAAGTGAAATTGAACCCCCTAACATTTACAAAATTGCTCCCACACAACGGAAAATTGTTTTGTTAGGGGTTGAACATTTTTGTTAAAGTATTGAACAAATCTGTTAGGGGTTTCAATTTGATGGTTTTTGATGATTTGGATGTGTTTTGATGAAAATTAGATTTAAAATAAAAATAAAAAAGAATAAAATTGAAAAATTTCAAATGAAAATTCAAAGACTAATTTGGTTTTTAATATTTTTAAATTATTTAGTTTAGATAGGTTTCAATCCCCGAACGTTCGGATGTAATATACACTTCTGAATGGACAGGTCTTGCGCTGCCACAGCACATTTATTTCAAGCTGTATTTATTTGTCTGCGATCTGTCTTCCTTTGTTAGCGTAGGCAGAGAGTTTTCTACGATAGGTATACTGTTGAAGGTCAACAGGTCGAATTAAATATTTTGATAGTATGTAAACAAGAAAATATTTGAATAAAGTTAATACATGTATTTAACGGTGGTTTCGGATTCTCTCGTTGGGACCGAAATATATGTTATCTGCGCCACAATCAATAACGCTTTGGATACCCATCATGGAGAGCAAATATGAAAATTAGAATATAAATATATATATTATTTTTAATTATTTCTGATGAATAAACAATGGCTCGTGACACAGTATCGTATCATGTCGTTGAACTAATAAGAATTAATAATTAGTTTGATGCCTCTCAACTATGGATTCGAATACCTACCATTTGTCAACTGGCAAAAGCTAACTTTGGCTTTCCCTAATTCCAAAGTGCTTTTCTCTAAACAGAAACTTACGAATTGTCAGTCCGCACTAAATATAAGCTACATCACTAATGGGCAATGAAAAGTATAATTTGGGGAATCTAACTTTTACAAAAAAAGCTTTTTGGGTTGGTCTTCATAAGCAGTGGTTTCATCTCAGTGCTCCAGCTCCAGCAGTCAATCTTTCAATAAGGCAGTCAACATTTTCACTATATTTTTCACTAAAGAGCAACAAACAGAGATCTACTCCATGCTGAAGAGTGGCTGCAGACACGGTAAGAAATTCTGAATGTAATAAGCGACATAATATTTTAATTTATATATTATTATTCCTTTGATTTCTTGAAAAAACAAATGAAGAGTTCGTTCTCATCATGGAGACCAAAAATAAAATTATAATTGAATGACGCCAACATTGACCAATTAATTGACTCTCCACGACAGTAGGTGAGTGAAGTGAGTGAGTGACACTGACTGAAAATCCACCATGAGAGAATGCAAGACCACCCTAAATATAATATATATATCTCCAGTGAAAATCAGGGCTCAACAGCACAACAGTACAGTTAGTGACCCCAAATGAAAATGAAACAAGCTGGAAATTTGCCTCTGTTTATACAGCAAGTAGGAAGGCTGGCTGATCAGGGTTGAACACACATATATAATATATATAACATATTTTATATATATTCGGGGCGTATATTACACCCGAATATGTATCATATTCGGGTGTTCGGGGGTGTATATAACACCTCCGAACACCCGAATATTCGGGTGTTGAAAGCCAAAAAATTCAGTCTAATTTTCATCAAAACACATCAAAATTCTAAACAATCAAAACCATCAAAAGTCAACACTCTAACAGATTTTATTTTCTTAACCCCTGACAGATTTTTCAATCTCTAACAACATTTTCTAGCCCCTAACATTTTTCCCAACACCCTAACAAAAAATCTGCTGCTGAGCAGGGCAATCTTGGAAATGTTAGGGAGTTGAATTTCACATAATATATGCCCCTGCGTTGCTGCTGCGTGTGTCAAAATTAGTGTATCAACAATGTGATCCATCAGTATGTGGTATACATCTGGTCTAGTTGCTTTGTCATAGAAATTTCCTTCTAATTAAGCTGCTTAATGTTCTCATTGATTGGCTGAAGTTGATGCTGGGATGGTTTCATCTATTTGTTTCACCACAAAATGATATAATTGGTAATTATTGTGACAAAGAGTGCAATGCAACACAAATCAAGGGAAATTACTGTCACAGCCATAGTAAAGTAGTGTATTTTATAACACACACCTGCACAACAATGGCATAATTATAAATTCTTGTGCTAGAGGTGCATCCCTCTTCAATAAAATATCTACGATGGTCATCTTTGGCATATTTTTAAGCCGTAACAGAGTATGCTCTCGCCTCAAACTATCTAAACCCTTGCAAAGGTGAGAACCCCATAGGTGAAAAATTTGCTTTACAAAAGACGTGAATTGATAGGGATGAAGAAGAAGTTTTTTCATGTTTTGCATGTATTTTGCAATGTCTTTGATAATTATACTTGGCATTACAATATTTATATCTAATGGATATTAAATAAAAAATGTGGTTGATCTTATCTTCCAGCATCTAACAAAATATTGGTTGATTAATCTATAATTTATAATGAAAAATTGTTGATTGTATCAGCTCTAGTCACAGTTTTTGTTCTCTCTGTGTAATTGATCATAACATAACATTGAATTATCATAACATCACAGCAGAATTGTGACCTAAGAGCAATTCTGACCTAATGACCTAATGACCTAATTGTGACCTAAGAGCATTATTTCCATTAAGCTAAGATATGTATTAGCTTTATGTTTATGTTGTATTGGTTGTGTGATATCAAATTTTTACCTGAAATTCCTAGAATTTTAGTTCCTTTATTGGAACCTTAGACTACAAATACTGATTGATGAACTAATATAATGATAGTATCTACTGCCCATCTACTGAAAGCAAATATATATAGTTTCCCTTACTAGTTACTGACACTAAACATAAATTAAAGGCTGCATTCCATTAAGGAGTCTGCCATACTATGTTGAACAGATTGTTCTTATTAGCAGCAATTACATGTTGTAAATGAGGCAAGGAGATTAGATAATATTATAATTATAATGCATAATACAATTATCAATTATACACAACAAGTTATAGATAGGTAGGTATTGATAGTGGTATATTGATAGTTACACTATTATTGACAGTGTAACTATCTATAATTGATAGTAGTAGTTACAACTTATAAACATTAGTTACGCTAGTTGACAGTACTACAAACTACGTACAGTACTACACTAGTTATTGGTAGTAGTAGTTACAACTTATAACAGTAGTTACGTATATATCGTACAGTTGGTTAGATAGGCGTCTTTCTCCTTTTTATTTTTGTTATTTTCAGCATACATGTAGCTTAGTTTTGCTGCTGTTTAATTCAGAACTGAAATCTGTTTCTGCAGGATTATATTTATAAAAAAAATTCGTTTTGCTAGAATGCCTGATTAGAATTCCATAAAAATTTGGGTAGTAAAATTTTAATTAAAACGATTTAAATAATGCTAATAGGCAACAATAATATATCAATATTATTAATTACAAAAGATAGAGGTTGCTTTGGTTGTCGCATATTGATACAATTCCTATAAATGTAATTATAATACAATATAAAGCTGCTCAAATCTACTCACATATTTTTGGGAAAAGCATTGAGTCTTACTAAAGTCATACCAAAACATTTCGCAAGATTCTGAATTTTGAAGATGTGGTGACAATTTCAGAGAAAGTTTACATATTCAAATGAATATTTATTTGCTTGGCAAATCTTACCAGGCAGGAACATCATATTTTGGGTTCATTTCCAATCTTGCATGAGAACAGAGTGGAGGGGTTCATGTCCAATCTTGCATGAGAGTGGGGCATTTTATGCTTACTGCCCCAAATAAATTAGACAAGGGAAGTGATACAGATGTGACAATTGATAATGTTTGCCCCATAGGCATGTAACGATTATCATCCAATACGAATACTCGTTTGAATAATGTAATTAGTCTCGAATCTCGAACAGCTAGTTACAAATACGAATATTAACTGTCACAAAATTGCATTGCTTACTATCAAATTACTGCCCCTGATAGATGGAGTTATGTACCAACTCAAGAAAACCCAGCTGACCTTGCATCACGTAGTGCTAGCATTGCAACTCTGCTACAGTCAAACTGGTACACAGGACCAGACTTCCTTTGTTCTCATTCAATACAACTTCCTCACCAACCACAGTTCTATACTGATCACAAAGACCCAGAAGTACACAATACAACAAGTCTAGCGACAGATCAGGTAAGCAACCTGGCTAGCCTTAACCAGAAGCTGCAGCGTTACTCTGACTGGGACCAGGCTACAAAGCACATAGCAATAGTGCAACAGAAGCTGCACAAGAAAACTGAAATAATGCTTGATGATGGTAAAAGAGCTTCTATCAGAGCTGTACAGAAGGACCACTTCACATCTGAAGTGACCTCCCTCAAAGCAAACAAGGAAATGCTTAAGTTAAGTCCCATTCACCGACTAAATCCATTTCCAGAAGAGTATGGAGTGCTGAGGGTAGGCGGTCGACTTGATCAGAGTGACCTCCTCAGTTTTGATGAGAAACATCCCATACTACTTCCGAAATCTAGCCACACCACTAGCTTAATAGTAAGGCAATAGTACAAGAAGGTGGCACATCAGAGCAGAGAAGCTACATTATCGAAAATCAGATCGAGCGGGTACTGGATAGTCATGCAATGTCTGTGGTATTCAAGCACATTAATCAATGTGTAATGTGTAAGTGCATAAGGGGTAGACCTCAGACTCCACAAATGGCTACTCTGTCGGAAAATCGTGTAAACACAGCCCCCACCTTTCACCTACTGTGGATTGGATTGCTTCGGGCCATTTGTCGTCAAAAATGGAAAGAAGGAGCGTAAGGTCTATGGGCTTATAATAACGTGCTTGGCACCAAGGGCTGTTCATATTGACTGCTAGAGGATATGTCTAGTGATAGTTATATAAATGCTATGAGGATTGTTATAGCTATCAGGGGACCTGTTAAGAATATTCGGTGCGACAGAGGCACCAACTTTGTAGGTGCCTTCAACCAGTTAGCAGAGAGCATGGAAGGCGAGCTGGATGAGTTACGGGTGGAATTTAAGTTCAACCCTCCTCATGCCAGCAACATGGGGGAGTCTGGGAGCGGTTAATTCGATCAACTAGGAACATTCTAAAAGGCATGGCAGGTAAGTATGTAGGGGGACTAAGTACCTCTCAGCTACGGACACTCTTCTACGAGGTCATGGCCATACTAATCTGTCGATCTTTAGGAAGTGTCACAGAAGATCAGCTACCGGTAAACTCAAACATTCTTCTGACCATGAAGTCAGATCTCATACTTCCACCACCAGGTAAGTTTGAGGAGCCAGATATCTACTTGCACAAGCACTGGCGTGTCGTAAAGCAGTTGGCAAATGAGTTCTGGGGTAGGTGACGTAATGAGTGTTTGCAGACCTTGCAAGTTAGACAAAAATGGGTAAACAAAGTTCCTGAGATAACTGTAGATGACATAGTATTACTTCAGGGGGAGTGTCTCTGGAATGACTGGCCACTGGCCGGGTAGTGGAGTGTATTCGGTCTCATGATGGTGGGGTCAGATCTGTTCGGTTACTGATTGGGTCCAGAAATTACCTAATTGAAAATGCCAATACTTAGTCAGGCCAGTTAACAAGGTTGTCGGTCTGATTAAGGCAAATACCATTTAAAATTTAATCCCTTAAATTTTAGGTGGAAGTGTAAAATCAGAACTAGGGTGAACTGAAACATCACAACAAATTTAGCACTTAGTTTAGTTCCTCATTGTTGCATTTAGTAATATCACAACTTAGGCAGTGGTTTCCGGAATCAATTGCGATATCACCATTATGACCAGTGGGGCTGCTATTCTCATTACAGTGGAATGTCACATTTATATGAAAGATAATATTCTTGTCATTTAAGACCTGAATCATAGTTACTGGAACAAACAGTCAACTTATTTGTTTTCTCATTGGAAGCTCATTCTTATTTCACATTTCGCTGAGAGCAGTTAACCTAAATCTCAGCATGTGCAGTCTTGTCTAACTAAGATTAATATTAAACAACCACAGTTTTCTTTAATTCTGATACATAGAATCTACAGCAACTACTGTTTATAGTCTTTACTGTGCATCCGGGAAGGAGCCAGCAAGGTATGAATTTTAATCTTTCTTTTTGGCTATTAATATGTTACATTTACCTCTTGCCTAACACACTTGATTTGAATTACGGAAGTGCCACCTGTAATTAAAGAATCCTTATATTTCAATTGATATTGGAGACAATTAAGGACTGCTAATGATATTTTGTCTGTCTGAATTTTATGCTATATTCCATATTATACAACTATTGCATAATCAACTATTTTTATCTTGCCATACCTTTTGTTATATTGCTTTACGATAGCATGTTTTGTGCTCAGTAAAATAATTCTGTTTACTTATAGTAGTGACAATGCTTAGATATTGCATGCATTTTATTAAGTACATTATATTATTATTTCAGTTTTCACGGTGTAATGATAATAAACATCTGTTTGGACTCAAAACTCAATCTCCTGGCTGTACGGTACAAGTGATATCATTTTTATGTTTAGATGAGTAGCAGTTTAGATTCGCTTTAGACTTTTTAGATTTTTAGATTAGTTTTGACTCACCATTGAGATGATGAGAGTGAGTTTAGATGGTTGCAGCTAAAGTATCGATATATTATATATATGATTTATAAGTACGAAGATGTCTTTGGTTCTGTGCTGACACCAGAGAGAACTACAGATAAACCATAATGATCTGTTCTCAGTCTTTGTACTGCAAGTTGTAGCCTATATCAATACACTTATATTTTTGTAGACAAATCGCCGCTATGAAGTTTATGCTGACATCACTACTCCTTCTTGTCATCTGTGGATTGACTCAAGGTGACAAATATTCGATTGTCCTCGACCCTGCAGAGAAATTCAACGTATCTTGGTCATTTGAGGACATCACTCCATCTAGTGAGGTCAACTTTACAGTAAGTTATACAACTGGATAAATGAGGTCACGGCAGCGTAGTTGGGAAGATATAGCTTTCAGCTATCGATGCCTACCTACCACTATTGAGTTATAGTGATAGGCATTAATATATACATGTCTAGTAAAATCAGTGTTAGATGCAAGTTTGTGCATTTTGGAGATAACCAGGGCACTAGGAAAATAATGTAGGCGGAGAAGTTGTCATCTCCTGCTAAAGTGTGATCACGTCCCAAATTGAAAATCTGACCGCCATCTTAGAACTAAGCTATGTCTTATTGCAGCTAATTGTACAATACATGAATATTAGGTAATTTATGAACCTTTTAATGGATCAATAATGATCCATAAACATCAATACTGATGCATATTACTCTAATTGACTCCATACTAAACGAAAACTGGAACAATCACTCTGCCAGGTAGTTACAATTTCCTGATGATTGCAGTCAATACAGAGTGCAGACTTGGGCAGAGCAGGGTTTTAAAGAGTCTAGAGTGAAGGTCTACAGTCTTTGGAAATAAATTTGAGTGAAGTCAAGAATGAGGTCAGTTCACTTTCCACAGTAGAGTCAAAGTGGAATAAAATTTAAATAAACAATCTGACCACCAGAGTCCAGCAAAGTCGAAGTCAATGCAATTGCATACTGAAGTCCCCAAAAGTCAAGTCGATTGGATTACCTCTAAAAGTAGGAGTCAGTGAAGAGTCGGTGCTATCAAATATTATAGTGCGTAGAGCAAGCAGAATGTACCAATAATAATCCCCAATGCATGAGAGTAATAGTATATTTTCTGTTTAGTGGTGAAATATTTAGTTTCGGCTGAATTAATTTGTTTTCTGTAATAAGTAATGCAGTCAATAATTTGACGGTTGACTCGAGTATTGTAGAGTTGGATTTGAAGATAGAGCGGAGTAAAAAATCTGAAAAGTCGGAGTTAAGTCAGACCTTGAACTTATAGATGTAAGAATTAGATTGACTTCAATCTGTTGAAATGCAAAAGTAGCAGTAGAGTACAAGAAGTTGAAAAGCGTGACTTGAGTCGCAAAATGACATTTTTTTAGATTAAACATTTACATTTCAGTGTCATTGTTGCTCTTAGGCATAGTTGTATGCATACTCTATAACTGTTGATTTAGTTGTTAGTCAATTATACATCATACTAATAAGCTATAAGTATGTGGTACAAGTTATATGTAGCTGACTGTACATGAATGAGTGTTTGGAGGTGAGTGGATTGGGGATTGGGGTGCCAAAATCTTCCAGAATGTCAATGTCAATATTGTCCAATTAATCATCATTATACTACACACAAAACTCTACAGAACTGCATATTCACCCTGTCATATAGCGTTCCATAGCCTGGGCCCATGCCACACTGGAAATTATGCTCTCTTGCCCTTAGTTGGGCTGGTGGAATGGTGGTGGTGGTGTGCCTCGTCGCCGACCAGGGCATATAACCCCCACTGCATGTGACTTGGTTGCCCAGGCTAAGCGTTCCCATAATTATCGTATTGGAAACAATCCATCCAATGCCACCACCTTAGTGTCAGTGTTGACTAACACACTGAATGCCAGATGTATAAATTTCTATAAACAAAATCTGTTTTCTGTTTTCAATTATGTCATTGCCAAATTTATTGCAACAAACCTTTATTGTATTATGATGATGCAAGATAGGCATCAGTATTGAAATTCTTAACAATTATTGCTAAATTGATCCATATTTGTATTTCATCATCATAAAATTTGTTGCAGTTTATGCAAAATAGTGGTTTCCGCCAATGAGAGGAGGCACGTTTTCGACTGGCTCATTCTCTACCTATACAGCATCTGAAAACTTTGCTAGACCCTACTAGGAGGGATCATGCATTGTCAGGTCTCCATATTGACTTTAGTCACAGCATAGTTTACTGCATAGAAGTTGACATTTTGCACATGTGCTTTGAGCACATTTACTGTGTGAAATTCTGTGTTACTTGGCAACTTTCTTAGAGCTGCAGCTATTTTAGTTAACATTAGTTAAAATTTCCTTGTGATGTATTAAATTTAATACTACGACACCCATTGAGCTGCTGCTATGCTAATTGACAAGGACAGTTTCTCATCAAAAAATGTGACAGTGGTTGCAACTCTTAATGTTTTTGACGTAAATCATATCAATTCATATTATTCAGTTTACATAATTATACATGTAGCAAGAATATGGGCGTTTTTGACACTTCGTTCACTAATGATAAACAATTAATATTTGACAACTCTTTTGGAATGTTTTCGAAAAGGAGTTGGTTCCATGACGACAAGAGTTCAGGAGGCTGGGAGGCTGTAACGTTTTAATATTATTTTGTTGAATAAATATTTGAATACATTTGAATAAAAACAGTTGTTTATGCTGAGACAATGGACAGTCACATTTTTTTATACAGTTTGCACAAAATAATAATACCTGAACTGTTCGGAAACAATTCTCTAATAATTTAATACTTCTAACAGGGCATAGTTGCCTCCAGGTAAGCATTAGCTAATAATTGTTTTTGTTACATCCATCTTTGTTGTAGGTTGTGTAGATATCTTACTGCAATGATACGGTGGCCCACGAAATTTTGGACAATGCGGTTTACTCACCATATAATTTAATTTTAGGTCAAACCGAATTCAATCCCATTGTACCAAGTGTACAAAATTACATTGGGCGAAGCATCTAGTCACCGTTATGGTGTTACAATTTTGTATGCCTCCATCGTCAGGTCCTAGGGAATTCCTAATAAAGGCTCAGCATGGAGTATAGAAACAATATTTCTGCACACTCGTTAGTCATATAATATTCAAATATATTGGCATATTGGTTGTTCAACAAAAGGATGATAATACAACTATATAATTATTATTTTAATATTATATTTATCATTTTGGAATACAAAAATTTCTATAATAAAATATTTTTTATTATTGGGTATTAAGAAACGACACCCTCTCGTCTAATATTGGACTGTGTCGTCCCAAGAAGACATGTTGTAGAGACCCTGCCACTTCCCCCTACTTACACTTTCCTCAGTGACACATGTACATAATCTACTTACCCTTTCCTCAGTGACACATGTACATAATCTACTTACCAAGTATTATTCTACACATATCCATTTACCTTTTTCCATTACTACTAAATAAACTGCGACTTACAAGATCTTGACTAGTTGGTGTGCCAGCAGGCTAATGGCACTTACCTTTCATTTTGCATACTTACCTCTTCTAGTCAACTCAATTATGCTCACCTGTCATGAATCTTTGATCATGTTTGTATTGAGTTGACTTTTCTTACTTGTCTCTTTCTATTATTATTATGCTGTATCCAGTAATGCCTTAAGACACTCGGTAGTTTCATTCCATTGGCTTTTTATCACTTAGCCGAGCGCTTTGCCACATCTCAGCCCTTTGTGATCAGCCAATCAGTGTCCATTGTGCTGAGCAGAGGGGATTAGCTCCCTCGGGATTATTGCGTTTAGCCAATCACAATTGCTATATATATGTAAATCCGAGCGTATTAAGAGTACACCCCTTTCTGCGTATTCTATAATATATGATTTTGCTTTTGAGCAGCTCTAGTCAGTTGAGAGCTAACCTTGGTACAGTGCATTTTTGCATGGAGTTTTGTTCTTGACCAGCTATTAAGGCAACTATTAACAATAATAAATCGTGAATGGATTACACTTTGTTTGACTGAGTTCTTTCATAGTTCAAGGCATCTGGATGCCGTTGGGCCAGTCTGCACTCGCAGATTATGACCTATTGGCAGTCGTTGCCCTGCTGTCTTAAGCAGCAGACTGTATGAATTGGTTTCCACTTGTAACTATTACAACACTACAGATCTGGCAAGATGTCATCTTCTCTAATCGACTAGAAATCCAAAAGCAGGCAGTATTCCTAGCTCTACGGAGCTGAGCAATTCTGTTAGAATATTTATACTTATATCAAATATCATTAATCACATTTAATTAATCTTTCATAAATACAATTTTTTCTATAGGTGACTTGTAAGACTGCAGGATGGGTGGGTATTGGAATGTCCCCTAAAGGAGGAATGGCAGGTGCTGATATAGTGATAGCCTGGGTGGATTCTAACGGAAATGGGCACATCAGGGTAAGACATTGCAACTATTATTTATTTCGTACAGTTCTAGGCTATGACAATTTGTAGCCATTGCAAGCCAAAGTTAAAAAGCATATTAATAATAATGATTTGTTAATTATTGTAACCACTAACAATAAAATTATGCATTTTGTTACATTTCCTGTCTGTGTTCGATGGCTATAGCTAGCATTTCCTTACAGAGAATTTCCTTGCAGAGCATTTCCTTGCAAAGCATTTCCTTGCAGAGCATTTGCTTGCAGAGCATTTCCACATAAATGCATAGCTTGGTGAGCTTAGATCAGCCAGTCAATAGGCATGGCACGCGTCGCACACTAATATGAGTTATTTTTTAGGCAAGACGGGAGACGATCCGGCTTCATCTTGCTCTTTACACCCGTCAAACAAGACGATAGTTTCCAGATTTTACATTGGTCTGAAATTACTCTGAAGTAATTGTTCCAGCGCACTCTCATTGCTGTATTTAGATGCACAAAGGATGGTAGGTGCCTACCACATAGAATCAGAATCAAGAAAATATGCATATTAATTAACAATAATTAAAAACCAAAATTGTTGAAACAAATTTATAATATTATCAACTTTTAATATTTTTTTCTAATGCGAAACTGACGGAAACGTCCAATGTTCAGGGCCACCACTAACAGCAATTCAGTATTTTAGATTATTAAAAGGAAGTAACTAAACTATCTCCATTGTGATTGGGCAAGCCGACGTGAGCCTGAGCAAAAGACTGCCTGAAGCTTGGCTCGTCCCCGTCTCCGGCATGCCTTTTACACTACTCGTCGTTTGCCAAAGCCAAGCCTATTGCCAAAGCCTACTGCCGAAGCCTACTGCCGAAGCCTATTGCCAAAGCCTATTGCCGAAGCCTACTGCCGAAGCCTATTGCCAAAGCCTAGCTTATCTAAACTCTGCTTAAGATTCATCATATCCTGGAGGATAGATGTACCAGGATATTGTGTTTTATCTATCAGTAGATGTCAACAGGTTGATTCATATGAATTAAATTATTCATCTCAGTCATCAACAAGCGTTATTACATTTACAAAAAAAGACCATCCATTGATATTTCATAGTTAGAATGTAGTTGTAACTAAAGTTGTATAAATGCTGTTGTTAATGAAAGATATACTAATGGGGGGGGGGAGGGGATCTGTCTTCACAGTTGTCACCCTTAAGAATTAATTATTCACACTTATAAGTCAGGTCATTCTTCAGTCTTCACTCTTTAGCAGCGATACTTTCTTCATTTCTTCGGTTTTAAGCTACAGGGATTTGTCACTACCTTGTTTCTTCACAGTTAACAATGTAGCTCTTCACTTCGCCACAATAACCTGGTACCTCCCTCACTAATCTGTCTCCTTTGCTTGCATAGCTTGGAACTTAAATATGTTGGACTGTCTATTATCAAAATTTCTAGCATCAAAATTTCGCAAATTTTTAAATACTTATCAAGCTCTTCAAACCTATATTTCAATAATTAGACCTGTTTTAGAATACTGCTCGTCAATCCTTCTTGGTGTGTCTGTGACAAACAGTAAATATATTGACCTGGTTCAAAATCGCGCAATCCGTTCAATTGTCCGTGCACCCAAACAGTTCTCAGTGACAGATGGGAGAGTTTTACTCAACCTTCCAACTCTCAGTAGCAGAAGGGAATATCTCTTCAACAAATTCATCTATCATAAACTACTTAACAACAAAGCCTCTCACTACCTTTTGAATCTCGTAGCTTCTTCTAAAAGACATAGTAGCAATCTTGGATCTTCTCACTCTTTAATTAAACGTATTACAGAACCCCATTTGGCCAATGATCATTTCTCTCTCACCTTCACAAATCCCTCCAAAATTATGACATCAAGCCGAGGGAGCTACTCAAATTTCATATAGTGTATAAACATGACTCTGTCGCAGTAACATTGCAAGACAATCCAAAATAATATCTATTATATTAGCACTTGATCATGTCTAGTGTGTATATTATTTATGTATATTTATATATTAGTATTTAGATATATTTAATCACCATCTCTTTCCATGGCTTACTTTCACTAATTCTAGTTAACTAGTTCACATTCCCTTCTTGTTTTTTTCTGGCACGTTGTAAATAGTGTTGTTTTCACCTGTAATAATTTTCGAGATTGCATTGCATGATGACGAATCATATTTATCCTTAAGTTGTATTCTTTATCCTTATTTCTATGAATTATTGGGATAATTCATATTTATCCTTTTACTATTGTTTTAATCAGAATTAACTAATCCCTATACTGTATTGTTATCACATTATTGTACAATCATTTTCACACAATTGTATTTTGCTTTTATTGTATTATTTTAATCTGAATTAACTAATCCGCTATACTGTATTGTTACCACATTACATGTATTCTCATTTGTCACCCATCTTCATTTTTCTGTTTTATCCTTATGTTTCACTATCTAGTTATATTCTAGTATTACCATATTAATCGGTTTCAATCATAGCATAAGGCACTCTAAGTCAATTTGGAAACGTTATCATATTACTATCATCATATTATTGCATTACCGTTTTACTTAGTAACACATAGTATTGCTCAATCTATCTAGTATAACTATTTGATTATTTGCTTTGTAGTGAGGTCAACAAGTCATTTTTTTTACAAATTATATACTTATAGTAAACCTCAATAATGAATATCTAATAATAATAATAATAATAAATCTGGTGTAAGTATAGGCTACATCAATCACTCACAACAGATGTCATTGTCAAGGGCAGCACACACTCTAGAGAAGACCATTCTCCACTTTTCATATCAATCTATATATTTTAAATTGTCGTCATATTGTGATGGTTTTACCACTACATAGGTCTACATAGGACCTTATGACTATTAATATATATAAACCGTATGTCGGAGCAGGGCGTGGCAGGAAGCCGCCTGTTACTTACTATATAAGACGCATGCAACCATATTCACTCTCTCAGTCCACTGTTATGCCTTGTACTATGCAGTCATGCGTCATAAGCTAATAAATAGTCGAAGTCTATTATACTTGTTTTGTATACTTACTTTTTAACTTATACTGCTGTACCATGTATTTTGTTGACTCCTCACTGTGACCACTCTTGTGTTGACCCCATACGGAGTCGCCCCAGCCCTCATTCCCCCTCCAATATTCACAGTGCACTCCTGCGGCTTCATGCCGGCTAGAGCTCGGAATGGCACCATGTAACGAGAGTTCTAAGAGTTTCTCTCACTCAAGTTGCCAGGGTTCAGTAACCGTTCACCTCCACTCTAACTATTACAATATTACCATGCATTGAATTTATACATTTTAGGTTTCGGAGAAATACAATATGTTAGAGGCTAATACAATGTCTGTCCTGTGTCATAAAATTTCCTGGTAATGATTGTGGACCATTTTGAAAAAATGTTTTTGTTTCATGGGTAGCCATTTCTTCCAGGAAAAATATGAGTGTTCTGAAATTATTAAATTTGGGCCTGTAACTTTCTCAATTAATTATCAAATAGTAAAATGTTTAATCTTCTCCTGAAGCCCAAAATGTAACTTGAAAAGACTTGTGAAATAATTTTAAAATTAATTAAGAATGAGAACGGTCAAGTGACAAAAAAGAGAATTTTTGTGTTTCAAAAAATATTATCCTTTTGGCCAGGTTAATATAACTAGTTAAATATACTTTTTATGGTGTTTAGATAGGCCGACTTTTTCTACACCCTGAAAAGGCCTCTAATTAGCGAAAAGATAGGTAATTTACACTTGGGAATTTTTATATGATTTAGAGGAGCGTCAAGACAATGGTAGCGTAAGACACCGGTATGAAAATCGACAGAGTTGTTCGATGAAAGAAAAGTACTGGTGTTTTAAGTAGCAATTACGGACACCTTAATTGAAACTTGACCAAATATGGCTGGTCATATTTTGTCGTTTCACAGTCCATTTATCTGGTTACGTTACCTCAGAAAACCTGTATAACTCCAGCATAACACTGCATAGGAAATCTGTCGTATTAGTATTAGTATACCATTTGAAGTTTTTGTATCACCCAATCTAAATTTAGTCATGCGAAACAGAATTAACGATATTTGATAACTTCGAATGTCTTGTCTTTAGAAATATTGTGCGACGTGTCTGTACAAATATTACACATTTTCAATAAAGTTATTATTATAATATACGTGTTTTGGTTGAGCAAATGCAGCACGCTGTTGTGTTTTTACTATAACTTATCTGATTCAAACGATAATTTAGAGCAAAGTGGTGTATGGATGTAAAGGTGTGGTCTGCTTGTAGGGGTGTGAGAGTGGAGTCTGTACGAGTGTAGGGGTGTGAGGTTATAGCCTGCATGGCTGTAGAGGTGTAGCCTGTAGGGATGTGAGCGTGTACCCTGTAGGGTTGTAAACATGCAGCCTGTAGGGGTGTAGAGGTGTAGTCTGTTGTACGGGTGTATCATGGAGGGTTGTAGATGTGTAGTCTGTAGGCATTATTGACATAATCTTATATAATTATGATGAAATTGAATATTTAATATATAGTGATAATAAATTTCTATGAATATTTATAAATAATAAAATTAATCGATATTACATGATAATTATTATTCATGTAGTGAACAAGTGGAAACACTGCTTCGTGGTACTGTCATACTACCTCGACATGCACCATGCAGAACTGAATTTTCTGTTGCCTGTAAGGATATGAAAGGGATGTTGGTTGCAGCCATGAAGAGAATCTGCAATACAATGGTATCAGCAGCTAAGTACGGCCCTGAACTCGACAACTTCTCTGATGGGAAGTTCTATCAGATTTACATGACACCACTACTAGGCGATCTACTATCAGTTAAAGTACTACCTGGAGAAAACTTAATGCAAAAGATATCTGCAACATATCTAGACAAACTGTTTTCCAAAGATACAGAAGACATGCAACATGAAGGTGAGTCGTGCAAAAACAAATTCAGGTAATGCTGTGGAACTTTTCCTTATTCCGTGGGTCTGAGAGGCTGGAGCTTTATTTACACTATCATAATACTTTGCACCCGTCAAGCACACTAGAAATGATAACATCATGGACTGCGACTGTCGGAGATGGAAGCTATCGTTGACGATATTGTAAAATAATTAGAAGCAAGAGTAGATTTGAAATTGTTGTTTGGTTGTTCAGCTTGAAAATAACATGTAGTTTCTATGCAAAATATGTTTGCTAAATTGAGTTATTTTCCGCTATAGTTAATTCTACCTTATCTTGCGATCCCGCTTACCGTAGAATTATCTATAACTCGGCTATCTATCTCATAGAAGTTATCTTCTATTTGTGAGGAAAGATAATACTCTGTTAAATGTTGTGATGGCATTATAATAATCCATAGTAGGAATGTATAATGTAGTGTAAATGTAGATTATTTTAAGTGAAATAACCAAACATCGTCTGACTATAATATAGCGCAGTAAAATGGAACTGTCACGCTTTGTAGACAGTGGGCACAGAGACCCAAGTCGCGATGTCTAAACACATGATAAGTTAAATAGTGAAGCAGATTTGCTAAAATAATCGGCTATCGCGAAGACTATATATAGATTGATCCATAAATGTTCCATCAAGCAAACATTTGTGTATACATAATAAGATGTCATGTTAGGATCAGTGAATGTAGTCTCATTATGATCACAGTATAGTATTTAGTGAGCAGAATGTCTTATTAAAACGATAATAAATAGCTAAGGTCAGCATGTTCATTTGCATGAATATTGGACATAATCAGACAGCTTAAGACCTTCGTTTTAACTTATTTAGATATCTGTAATAAATGGTATGGATCAAATAACAAAAAATTTGGTCTTTACCTTTGTTCATTTGCAGAGAAATCAGATATTCAGTCAGGCATTCTGGTTTTTCTAGTTCGGGTTATCATAAAATGCCTGGTTGGCTCCCTTTGCTTGCCTCCCGTCGTGGTCTACATTATTATAAGCAGTCAGACTACTGGTTTGGATTGGTTTTCTGCTGCATACTGTGATATCAGTAGTGCTGCAAGTAGTACATCTATTTAGTACTGCCAAGTTGTTGACTCGAATCGACACAACTCTTCTCTATAATATCAATTTCTACAATTTACGTTGTTATTGTATACAGTGAACTATTTGCCTGAGCATCAGATTCAACATGATTTTTCACAAAACATACACATATGTGGCTCACAACCCAGAGATACGTATCTCACCGTGTAATTGTAAAACTACTAGGTACCCACGGGCTCCCAAGGGCCACTGGGTAGGCGCTGGATTCGTCGATTAGAGTTGTTAACCACAATTGTTAACTGACACTTTAATTTTAATAGGATTAGTTGTGTATTTTAAATTTAGTAGAATAAGTAAAATAGTTTTATAAAATAATTGATAGTTGTATATAAATATAAACTATAGTTAAAAGTTAGTTATAATTATCCCCTATAAGATAAATATCGCAGCGTAATGCTACTGTTTCAGCGGATTTGTGGCATGACGAGACCACATTTTTGGAAGAAAAGCAATTAAAATTAGGTGAAAAGAGGTCTGTGACGATCGAGGAGACAGATGAGGAAGAGGAAGAGGAAGTGGAAGAGCAGAAGGAATCGGAGGAGGAGCAGAAGGAGTCAGGTGAGAAGGCCTGGGTACCTAACCACAGAATAGTATAGTTTACGTATTGTTATACTGTATACTCCCCATTTGACTAACTGTATGGTACCTATTTAACCATAGGTACCATACTGACAGAACAAATACTTTTCAAATACTTTTCCAAAAGTGATTATTCCAAAAAATTTCAAATACTTTTCCAAAAGAACAAATACTTTTCTAAATGGTTAAATACCAAGTTCAAATTCGAATTATTTTTTACCAATCATCTTTGTAGGCAAAACAATAAAGTTATCTCCTTGGCCCTGGGGAGATAACTCTATGGGCATAACTTCATTGCATTTTGCATTGAATTTTGTCAACATTGACACAGAGCCGAGGAAGATTGATATAAC
>JAOQGN010266290.1:0-10295 GCA_027564295.1 Himantozoum antarcticum | reverse complement strand
CCCCCCCCCCCCCCCCCCCCCCCCCCCCCTACTCCCCACTCTCCACCCCTCCTCCCCACTGCTCCACCTGAGTCACTATTAATTATTTAATAGATATCCATGTTTAGCCGGGTCGTAACCTCCCGCCCCTGATGTAGGTCCGGCTTCTGCTGTTCTTGTTTGATGGACCCAGTAACCGCTAAAAAATCAAGTACGGTACTTATTATAGGTGGATATAGTAGTTCCACTTCACGGCTAGTTTAAGTTTTTTTATTTTTCATTAATTCAAATTTATTGATTGAAATAAAGGCTGCGAGCTAATGACTTTCTAACTTGGCGCCGCACTCACACCGAGTAGCTTTGTTGCTATTAGTAAGTTCATTAGAAAAGTGGCCCCATTCATCTCGCATTCTACAAACTCGCTCACTGAATGGGAAACTGATCACTGGAAATGAGTAATCCCATAGGCACGTCGTTATACGTTGGCTTTTTAGTCGTTCGGTTGTCTTTACTCCTTTGTTCGTTTAGCTATTATTTTTCAAGGGCCTTTCAATAGATTTAGCCTCTAATATTGATCCTATGACAGCTATGCTATTATTGAACCAATGCTATGTTTGTTGTGCATTCAAAGCTGAACTGTAGCAATCAATAATTACTATCTGCCGTATTAATTAACAAATTGTCAGCTTCATTACTCTGTGATAACATAACTCACAATTCGATCTTTATTAATCTGTTTCACTGAACGTTTTATAGTAATTTGTATTGTTATTGCAATATCAGAAAGTCCGTCCGCAATTGCATTGTTCATACAAAAAATGTCCCTGACAGATGCAACAGAAACACATCTCTAATCTGTGGGCACTCTTTCTCACATCCTAGAACAGCATTAGCAATGACGGCTGACACTCGCAGTAATATAGATCTAACTCAATATGTGTCGGTGAACAAACAACAATAAGCTGCTCTCAGGGTCGTAATTGTGTAAGAAATATAGGACGCCTCTTGAGTGGCGCTATATGATATCAAATGTACTAATATACACACTTATCTTTCCGGGAGTTTAGCTTGCCACTTGTAAAGTAGCCCATTTTACAAGGGATGACAAGATGTATACAAGACCCTAAATGTGGGACCAACTCAGTACTCAGACACAGCTAATCAGTGTTTTATTATTGAATACAAGATACATTATTGATATAAGAAAACTAAAAAAGAGGACAAATATTTTAATCTACGATGCATGTGACTTTTAAGTTTTCTATATCCGACATCTTGCCATTGTTGCATGGTAAGGAGTCAGGAGTCATCATTGCATAATTCAAAGTAGCTTTTCCTGTTTTCCTAGCTTGCATGTATTTTCACACGGGGTATGTATTAGGAGAGTTTTCAGTTTTTAGCGAAGTGAACAGGTTGTTCATGCTGCATACAACTCTCAGGCTACCAACTCGCAGGCTAACAACAGTAGCAGTGACACTGTATATGTTGTAAACCACTGTTATCATTAATTGCTTGGGTATCATGTTGTTAGGTTTTAATTAAAAAATATTTACAAACAGAGGTAAATTTTGAAACAGTAGATGGGTCTCTAATTATGGGATGACTTGTGAATTGCCACCCACCCCATTAGCTGTGTTATTTCAGCCGATTTGTGCGCTAGGTCACTGAGTGGGAACAATGCAATTCCACATTGAACCACAAGCTTCTACACATCGGCACTGATGTCAAAGTAAAGATTGTCTTACAAAGATCAAGGTCATGTCTTCATGACAGGGTGGCGTCTACCCCTCCCGTACGAAGCGAGGTCTTTTTTCAAAGAACTCTACTTTAAACACATAATGTTACCTGGGATGTTTTTTAGGGAGTTGCACAAACTGAAACTCGGTATTCCTATTTAATTTATAAAAGGCATCTTCATTTTACGAAAACCAATTAACTACCAGATCTACAACCAGGAGCATATTTACGGGTTAAGACCACAATGTCGTATGTAGTTTCCATAGACATAAATATACTAATATGTATATATATATATAAGTTAGTATAATATGGCTATGGTAATTTCATATTATAGAGAAATTTCATAGCTTTGCAATGGAGATAACCCCACCTTTCTCTCCTGGACTTCTCTCTAGGACCCTTTCTTTCTAGATCTCCTTCTGGGAAGATTTTAGTGAATGCAACCTCCAAATTTCAGTTTTTCAATGTTTATCATTGGTTTAGATGCACATTTTTTCTGAAATTTACTATTAAGATGTAGGGTGTACAATTTTTAACTTGTAGGTTGCAATTTCTCTATATGCCCCCTTCGTCTATAACTAATGTAACCGCAATCTTCTAACACACACTGACTCTAGTTTCATTAAATGTTTAGGGTGTTGTTTTTTTTTGGTAAGTGTGTCTCGACTAGCTTCAGTTACTACATTGCCACATTGAATAAGAGCACTGTTACATTAGCACAATGAATAAGAGCAATGTTGCAGTACCACATTGAATATTAGCACAAATTGTTGCTTGTACTATACGTGGATGTATGCTGCCATCCTTGACTGCAGTTATTAATTTGTGTAGTTATGTACTCTGCTCTCAGGTTAAGCTATAAATTATTATACTGATCACTTAGCCCTTTTCCCTCGCTGTCATTGTCAGGGGTGGAGACGCCCATTCTTTGTTCAAACCATGCTCAGCATGGCTTGATATCAGTCTAACAATCACTTACATCATTGCTTAATTTGAAGAGTGTGAGCTGTAAAACCACATATGAATTTGTACAATATCAATATTGATATAAACCCCACTAGCGGGTTGATAATGCCTTTATTAATATTGTGTGAAAATGGATGGCAATATCAATGAGAATTCTCTGTGGTTTCTTAAAGTGGTTTAAACCCTGCGGCTATCATATTTTTCGTGACACTTTTTGGGCAATTGGGGCACTTTGTTTTTATATATCTACAATCTATCTAGCAAAAGAAGGCGCTGTGTAAACAATGGGATAGTATTCCACCAACACCTGTTAATGCTACATGTAGTAGTAGTAGTCCCATGTTTAAAATGATGGCAAAAAAACTGACTAAATATACTGTCTCATGGCCATTTCCTGGTTCATTTGCAGTTCAGAATGTAAATCTTCTCGTTCTCACTTGAGCAAGTTGTTTATCATTTTTAGAGTGTTAAATCTTATAAAAATTTAGACAAAAAATTGATTTGAACCTTATCATCAACAAACAGTAATTTTTTAAATATAAAGAATGTTGAAACTCTGTGTATTGCCGCAGTTTATGAGCAGCACAGTTGCAGGTGCTGATCATATTTCACACTTCTATGTATGTACTTTTATTAGTATTGTCAACATCAGAGAGCATGCTGCATGTCTTATAATAACACATAACAGGTTTTTGTAGTCGTCTTTCCATTGGGAATGGTTGACATTGATTTGATAACTCCGAAAATTACAAGATTTTATTTGATTATGCATTAGAATGGATCATATCAATTCACAACATAGAGCACATGCTGAGCTGCTTGTGGGGGTGATATCTAAAAGTGAGTGACTGATGATCTGTTATGCCTCATAGTAGCACTGGAGCTAGTCAATGCTGCAATAGCACTGCTGCCTTGACTAGCTCCAGTGCTATTGGGCCTCATCATCATCCTTTTTTCTATTTATATTTTATATGTTTATGTAATATTATTTATTAGATGAAATAAAACAAACAAACAAAAGATCCTTACCAGCTGATTAGTGGAAGGGATTCATTCCCATTGGATCAAGATTTACTGGTTTGTGTTACTCGAGCGTTAGTAGCCATCTTAAATTACTGGCCTAGTGTACACAGTCCCATTCTAGCCTTCTGCACATATACATGTAATTCCTTTATAATCTAGATTTTTTTACCGGTTGTTAAATATGTTGATTACTTATTTTCTTTTCTGTAGACCCAGTTCCGATGAGAGTAAGTCACCGCCCGGTGCCGATGAAACTCAGAGTTTATATTCTGTGGACCAGGACGGGTTCTACACAACTATGCACACAGACATTCATCTCATGCCAGGTAATTTATAAATCTAATGCTGGATTAGAGACTGTTCCACTGATTAGGAATATTTTTATTTGTATACAAATGGCTGTGGTGTCACTAAAATGTGTCAAGCATCACTGCATCACATCACGTCCTTTTTGGACTCGGGATGTCGGAGTGGTATCCTCTGGAGGTTATCTTTAGACTGCAATGTTGGGACTTAGTCAACTTTTAAATAGTGTGGCAGCTAGTCTCATTATATGATATATGATTAGTTGTGTGTTTTACTATATAGACCTAATACCGTATTCATCAATCTGCATTGTTCCCCCTTCTAAATAGGATACAAAGAAAATCAAACCCTGAAACCGTCAAAATTTCTGATACGTTGCAAATTTACTTGCAAAGCAAGAAAGTATGATGCTGATGATGATGATTTCATGTTGCCATTCTCGACTTAAAATTCATCAATACTCATTCCCATAAGGGTTGAAAGAAACATATACCTAGGAATTAGGAATACACATGGTGGCAAAAGGAAATGCTACTGGAGTTATCTGATCTTTCACTGTCACTCCAGCTGTTTGAATCTGTGAATGCGTGAATGCTTTGCCTTTTAGACAAAGATCTACCAGACAATAATAATTATATTGATATTGAGGATGCGTTCGCTGACTTGTCCCTTTTGACATCATCAACCTCCACATCTACTCACACACTAAATGAGCAAGAGAAGGGAACTCTTACAACTTCTTACACTCACAACAGTTCACTTGGAAGTTTCCCTGACTCGGAGCAGGCTGAAGAAATCTCACAGCGAGTGCAATCAAAGGTGGAGGCAGGTCGCTCTATCAATAGGTAGGTGTTAAAGATGGTACCTGTCTGTAGTCTGACTGTGCACTCCTAACATCCTACTGGCTGCAGGTAATTAGATGATTGAGTGGACTCGTGAGTGGTCTCGTCTGGCAGACTTTGAGCTGCAATGTTTTAGGATTGAATCCCATAGTAGACAGTGTAGTTGCCTGCATAGTGTTTGCTGCTATTTATGGTGCATACACCAATTTCACGTTGACAGGCCAAATATCGTTGAAGTGTGCTTGTGCCCAGTGACCACCGCTTAGAACTAACTGTCTAGCAAATACACTAATACTGAACTAATTATTATATAAGCGAACTAATTATTAATGATTATTATATTTTATAACGATTCTAGTGTTTGCAAATTTGCAAACTAAATAGCTTGCAAATTTAAATGCGTCAAAATTTGGAACTTCATAATATTTTAGAAATTCATCTTTCATAATATTTTAGAAATTCTTCTTATACTTCTTTTTTAATTCGTTATTCGAATGGTTAATTTTAGCTGAGGGAAGTGACCAATTCATCAGCAGAAATATTTAGCCACTTTGCAATATGTCGAAACATATAAGCTACTAAAGCATCCAGTTTGTTAACAGGATTTTAAGACGTGTTTTATGAATAACTGTCTCATTGAACGCCACGGCAGTAATTCGTTCAGTCACTATCTCTTTGTTACTCAAAAACGGAATTATTGTCCCGGAAATATCAGCTACAAACTGTAACAAAACAAATGTAACCAAAACATCTCTCACATTGGACTTCCTGATCATTATTCCACCACACTCCCAACTATTTCCTACAATTGTTGTTTTTTGTAGATATTCTCTTGTGATGAAGCTGACAGACGATGAAGATGATGATGATGATGATGAGACATTTATATCTGAAGTAGCTTCTAGAAAGAATATAACTAAACATAGTAAATCAAATCTTAGACAATCACAGACCTATGAATCAGAACTCGACCTAGTATTAGAGGACCTATCAGAGACCTGCACCATACATTCAGACACTGAATCGGTTGTTAGTCTGAGACTGTCCAGGCTTGATGGTAAAACATCAAATCATCTAAATGAGGCAGTCGAATCAGTGCCTGAACAGCAAATACAAACTCCTAGCACAGAAGACGACTCCAAATCATTCTTAGAACCACACAACGACCAATTGCTCAGATATAGATTACTAAATGGATGCACTAAATATCAGAAACTACCACACACTAGTCCTAGTACAGTAACCAATGAGCAGCTAGAGTCTGACAACTCTCGCTCTTGTAAATCATTGCCTAGAAACCTGAAGCACTTGACATCAAATGGACATCTAAATGGTCTCATATCGACGTTAGATAATATGGGTTCATGGCCTCGGAAACTTTCACGGATTAATGCCAGTTTGAATAAAGATTCACCTACCAAAGCAACTACTGAACCATCTGCAACTGCTCAGCAACCGCCTCATAATAAACGAAGAAGTCTCTCACCCGGAAAACTAAAAGGAATCCATCCTCCATCCAATGAAAAGACAGAGAAAATTCATAGTCTAATAGAAGAGGCTAGAAGGATGTCTTCTATAGTGGATAGTCCATCGGATTTTGCAATAAAACGACCAAATATGATACCTAGACCACTCTCTCAACCAGAATGTGTATTAAATAGCTCTAAGTCAACCACACTGCCTCAATCAGACACGGGCTATGTCAGTCCCTACGCTAATTGTAATGTAATTGATACGTCGTCTAGTCAAAGGATAGATAATTTTATACGACAACCAAGTTATAAAATAGCTTGTAGTAATACGGTAACCCCCCGTAAAGTACTGCCTCGTTCCTATTCAGAAGACATTCAGGGCATGAGGAGGAACTACAGCTATAGGCTGGCAAACAAATCTCTCCGAACTCCTCCTAGTGACACTTTACCTGAGAATAAGGTTGTGGAAAGTCCAGAGAGATCGAGTTTAGTGCGAGCTCCTAGTTATAAAATAGCGCAGTCTAAATCGTTTGAACGGTCAAGTCGAGCACCAAGTTATAGAAAGGCTTTAGAGACGATTCCTCATGAGGCGGATAGTGGTTTAGGATCCGGGGATTTGACATCTTCAGGTTCAATAATGACCTCATCAAGTGAATCTAACCAATCAGAGAGCAGTAATGGTCGAGTATCTAGCTACAAAGCTGCTACTGAAAGCAGCTCGGGCACCCTTGGTAGGTGGACATTTGTGACATAACCATTATTTAGTTTGGAGACAAGTTACACAAGGTCGTATTAAATAATTGCATTCATTAATTTTTGCCTCCATAGTCACTGCTTTTAACAGTGACCTTTCCAGAATAATTCAGTCACAATTCTGCTGTCATGCTGTCTATATTTCAGTTTCAAATTACCTGCAACTTTGCAAAACAAGCCTATGAATGCATGTTGGAAATACGATGCATGGAATAAGCTGAGCTGACTTAATTTGCATATTTTCCAAGCCATATTTCTGACATGCAAATTATTTAATCGGTGAACTTTAGGGTTTTCACATCTTTGTCCAAAGCAATATCCGCCTTATCCTAAATGTGTTTGATTGTGACGTAATCATTTTACCTTCAAGCAGACTTCATACTCTCATAATTATTGTGTATTGCTCTTCTCCCAGATCCAACCGTTTCTGCATTACATCACACAGTGATTAAGGAGTGCATGAAAGGTGTATATGAGAATGAGGAAACCCATCTGTGCAAGTCTCTTAAGATCACCAGTCAACCCGAAGTAGTGAGCATCAGCATGAAAGCTGACCAGTAAGTATGAGAGTAAACCGGGTGTCCTAGTAGTAGAGGGTGGACTTTAATATCAAGATATTAAGGATTTGGTTCTTACCAGTTAGCTCTGTGTATATGCAGTTAGTGGTTTATTAAATAATCTCTCGATAAATATAAAAGCAGAGGTAATCTGCCCAAAATTAAATATAATAAAAATCTTTCGTTATAAAGCTCAACTCTTGTACAACAAAATTCGGATAACAAGTGACTGATGGTTGACATTGATAAAAGATTACAATATTTCATCGCAGCACCATCCAGAAGACCGGAATCCTCTTCTACACAATTACACCTGGTTAGCACAAGTCTTTCTTGATTTGTTCTATGATGTAGTTACACCTGACCTCTGTGACAATTTATAGGGTTTCTAGTATATCACACTATTCAGCAAGCAGTCTGATATTAGATAGTAATAGAGGTGCAGGCTGCTATAGTAAAATTAGTTTTTGTGATAACTTGAAGTTATCTGCTCTCAGCTAAGAGCAGATAACTTCAAGGCTATTGAATTTAATATGTACTTAATTTAATGTCTTATATTATTATTTATTATAAATTGTTTGTAAATAATCCATTATGTAATAATATACTTTTCTTTAAAATTATTTGTTGTTGATAATGTGACTATGCAAGTTCATTATTCTATTTTTAGTAATATTATGCAACACAAATACTGTGTCTTATTTGAAGTGTAAATACCGCCTTGATATTTGTAAATTTGTAAATGTAAATGATATTTGTAAATGTAAATTTGAAAATGATAAGTGTAAATACCGTGTAAATACTCGTCTTGATACCCATTTCCACTTGCTCCATGTCTTGTTGTTTTCTCACTGGTATTAGTTAGTATTATTTATTTAATATTATGTTGTAGTCATCACTATTCAGTACCTAGAATCCCTGCTCAACCGACATCCTTCAACCCTTCATATGTAAATGTTGAAATAGGAGTGAAGTCTAAGCTGGCTTATAAGAAATCTCTACACCCATCTAAGTCAGCCCCTGAACCCCCTCCAACCGAGGTAGAGGGAACAGGGGCTATATCAAAATCTAGTCTAGACAGTGGGAAATGTATGACACCACCTGCCAGAAGTATTAGCAGAAGAGCAAGACCAATGAGCAGTTATATGCCAAATGGTATGTTAGCTCCTGTTGTAGGAACACCTGTGGTACCTGCCAACAGTCAAGCTATATGTTAACTGGTAACTTCTCGTAATTTGCTAATTGTTTCAATTTGCTTGTTTCCTAAGAGTATCACTTCTCGTTGCAATTTTGCAACTTTGATCTCCCAAGTTATCTCAAGCTTTTGATGGGAATTAGATTTTTGTAATTGGAGTGATTTACGATTGCAGATTCCTTTTGTTTGGCAGAGTGCTCGATATTTGTTTACTTTTCTACAAGGAGTCCTAACTTCTAGGGGTCGGTGAAGTTTTTTAAAATATACAATATTCGACACCTGTCACAGTTCCTGATTCTATTTCTCAATATGAGAAATGTTGTAACTGTTAAAAATTCTCTCTTGATTCTCAACATGTATATATTCAGGTGGTGACTCTGAGAACCTGGTCCCAGATAACAGGTTGATGCTTCCTAAATACAACCAATCAGCTTTCTTCCCTAGCATGGAGATGTTGAAGAGAGAAGAGATGGCAGTCAAGTCTGTGCTTGGTAAGATCAGGCGCTCTACACGTCCACTTAGCTACGTGCAAACTGATATTTAGTATTAATATGTACAATTTAACTAAATACAAGCTGGGATGGCATTTCATACAGTCAATGTTACTGGCACTATTATAACAAGCCAATAGGTTTGGTGGGAGTTGCCTCACCTTGTCTACAGCAATTCATTGTGAGCACAACTTCCACACAACCAAATATCAGTATTATAAAAGAGATCGTAACTTTTATGCAAGCAATTTTAGCTAGTCAATCACTACTCGGCAATATTAGCATCCAGGTGCATAGAACAACTGATAGGTTGGGATCATATATCACATTTGACTGGTATAGATTGCCTTAGATATTTGGTACATAGTAAACTATTTCTTTATTATAGCATGTATAGACACTCTATTTTTATTTTGGATATGAAGTGGGCTTTACAAATGTGTACCAGATGATGCCATTACTTAGATGTATGATATTTGTTACTTTTCCGTTATAGTTTCAGTATATTTTTTTTTTGTCAAATTGAAGATTTTTATAGACGTTTTGTACCCGTCCGTATAGGTGGACAATTTTAAATTATAAATTTCCTGTTTAGCAAAGTTTAGTCCTAATTTTATGCATCAATAATTTTATGGTTTTTTTTAATAAATATTATTGTAACAGTATAGTAGACTCTATGACGTGCTTGTGAGTTATTTATCTATCGGCTGTCACTCAGTTTGAGTCGCCGTAGTAACGTATTATAATATTAATAATTAATTACCGTACTTGCTATTACGCAATCTTTACTGTGATCTCAGATTTACATACTACTCTGCTGCAAAAAATGAAGAGCAGGTGTCACTTTTTAAAATAAAATATTGTAAATGATAATATGTCATTTTGTTGTTGTTGTTGTTCCAGAAATGTTGTAATTTATTACTTGTGACGTATTTTAGTATTTAAGCCCTCGGCATCCTGGGTATGCTCAC
>JAOQGN010266179.1:0-10295 GCA_027564295.1 Himantozoum antarcticum | reverse complement strand
GGTTCGTTTCGCAGTTCTTAGAACTTATGAAGTAAAATAAGAAATTTATTGTACCTTTTCCTGCGTTGTCGCGACCTCCGAACTCTACCGCACGTTTTCAATTTTCAGCCGTTTAGGCCGCGCCCCAAAGTTTCGGCGAAATGGGTCGCGAATTTGCCTAATGCAATAGTGTGTGCCATTGTCTGCTATTGGATAAAATAGTTAGCCTTTGTAACTTTAGCCGGATAGGAGTGTCTTCCGTATGCAACGGAAACCGGCTTAAATTTTTACGTAACAACTGGGCTAGACTTCCGTTTTACTGCAGAAAAATTGAATGTGGGTTGGGAATTTTTTTTTTATTTTGTCACTACTTAGCATAGTAGATAAGCAACAACAACTGTTGAATGAAGTTTCTAATTTTCTTCGCTAGACTATCATATCGTTCTTTTCGTTGCATTTCAGCTTTTATGAGATAGAAAAAAGCATATATATTTTCTTGAATTCTCCAAATGCTTCACTCGCTCCTCTATTCTGCCCATTTCTGACAAAATACAACATTGACCCAAAACAAAATTGTTCAGGAGGGCCCAAACAAATTGCTGTACATTTTTATAGTTTATATAGCAATCCCGCTCACGTTTTGTATTTTCACATCCAGTGTGGTCACATAAATGCTTCAAAATTATTATATAATGTTTCTCTTACCCCAAGCTCTCCGAAACAGCAAAAAAGTGAATTTTGAAAATTTGAGTTGATGTTGCATTTTGTCAAAAATGGGCAGCATTATTATATTATATATATTATCTTCACCTAAAACAGTGCTCCTCCCATGGTTCTAGTATACTTGCACGGTGTACTGCTGTTCATTATACTTGGTATCTTAGTATAGACACTCTTGACATCCGGTTGCACATTCTGCACAATGTCTCCGTCATGCTATGCAATACCATAGTCACACATTCACACACATAGTAGTACTAGTACGCGTTCATGAGTTCGAGATCAATGTGATTGTATAGTTATAACGATATCACACACGGAGTTGTTTTTCAAACATGATCACACTAGTATATCATGTACATTTCACGGACAAATGTACACACATACACGAGCAATTACAAATAAAAACGCAACTTCTCAGTAATATCTATTAGTCAGACATACTAGAGTCTGAACCATTTGTACGATAGGATCCACAAATATAGAAGGCAACCAAACCCAAATTCTATAACATTAGGTCCCTGGTCCCGGAATACTGACAGTTCGAAAATTACTGTTGGAAATAATCTGTTTCTATATTGTGGTTTGGGGTTGGATAGGCGCACATAGTTGTCCCCCGTCTAGTGCAAGTATCTTCGAAAGATCGCAAGGAAGCATTAACTCGCAGCTCCAGTTGTTGTAGGAGTTTTACAGCTGTCTGAATTGGTGTATAATTTGACTTGATCAGTTTGCTACTACTGATTGGCATTTTTACTACTGATTTTGACTAAAATCAGTAGTAAAAATGAAACTTTCCTATACAGAGTCCTAGAAAACTCCTAGGACCCCTAGAAAGAGTCCTAGACAGAGGAAGGTGAGGCCAATATAAATGTCTTGAAGAGATTGATGTTCTCAAAATGACGCTGATTTAGTGCTTTCCAGTCTCTGATCATCCTTGGGAAGAAGCAGTTCTTGTAGATGTTAGTTTGGCACTGCAATTGGATATACTTGGTGTCATCTGGTTTTGATGCTATGTGTGATGGTATCTGTAAAGTCTGGAAATTTCTGTTGTGACTTTGTAGAAGTTTATTAGTCTGTTATAACACATTTGTAGCCTCAGTAGAATGGCCAGTTCATATCCTCCAGTTGAGGTGCTACGCTGGTTTGCCAGTGAGTATTAATTCTTTACAAAGCTACCTGCATGCCTCTGCACCACCTCTAGCTTGTGCTGGTCACATGTGTAGGGAGGGTCCGAACTCCCAAACAGCACTGGCATACTCGAGCAGAGGTCTCATTAGTGGAAGGTACACCTTTGCCTTCACAGACCCAGAACATCGTTTCATGTTTCCTTTAGGAAGTGAAGAGCTCTGTAAGCTTTTATAGAAGCTTTCTTTATATATATTACTTCCAGCGTAAACTCTCCGTGATAGTGACTCCTTGATAGACTGCTTTAGTTACTTTCTGTAGTGTGCTTCTGTTGATGTTATATGGAAGAATTGGTGTGATGTTGTTTGTTTTCTTAATGATTGTCATGGTGGTGCATTTGGCAACATTGAAGTTCGTGAGCCAAGCATTACCCCATCATTCGGTAAGTACGTCTAGATCATCCTTTGCCCGACACTCGTTCTTTGTCTTGTTCAGATCTAAGCCGTCGATATAGGAGGCAGTCATCAGCAAACAATTTGGTTGTCGATGATATGCCTCTCCTGATGTCGTTGATAAACAACAGGAACAGGAGTGGCACAGTGCCAGTCCCCTGTGGGATTGCGGATTTTACACCCACAGAATCTTTACTTTTGGCCGTACAGCTCTACAACTTGGGCTCTATTTCTTAGTCACTCAGCCATCCAGGCAATGCACTGGTGGTCAATGTTATACTTAGACCCCTTATATAGCAGTTTGCTGTGAGGTACAGTTTCAAACGCTTTTGCGAAGTATAATATTATTACATGAGTCTGTTATTGGTCATCTATATTCTTTGCAAGACCAATCAATTAAATTGTTTGAATACGTTGTGCATCGCATGAGTGGCCTGTTTTGAGGCCATGTTGGTAGGTAACTAAAACATTTGCATTGAGGTGTGTCATTATTGTTGAGTGAATGATGTGCTCTAGCGTCTTACAACTTACACTGGTCAACTTATACAGGCCTCTAATAGTTGGCTGGGTTTGTCTTGTCCCCTTTTTAAAAAATTGCATGTGTGCTTGCTACTTTCCAGTCTTTTGGGATTGTAGCAGTATCATAGTTATGATGATTGGAAGATTTGTGTAACCATTGGAGTTACTCCATGTATCGCTTCCTTTAGAAATCATGTTGAGATGTTGTGATGTCCTCTTACCTTTGAGCATCCAATGCCTTTATATGTTTACACACTATACTCCTTCTGCAATATGATCGGTGGTATATTTCCAATTTTCTGTTGGTAAGTAGTGAATTCAGGAATCTCGCCAACTGGTTCAATGGTAGGCACAGATCTATATTATTGTGACAGTGCCTGGGCTTTGTCTCTTGGCTCTGTCAGCATTTTTTTTTCTTCCTTTGTAACTGGTATGTGACTTACTAGGTTGTCTCATTTTCTTTTGATGAGGGAATAGAACTTCTTGGTGTTGTTCTTTTCACTTCCTCCAGTGAACTGGCTGTATGCTCACTTCTAGCCTTTCAGCCTTTCAGCCTTCACGCTGCCGTCACATCATCCTTTTCAGCGCTTGATATCTCTCCCTGTCTGTGTCTGTATTGCCTTATCTGGATCTTTCCCAAGCGTGCTCTTTCCTACCACATAGTTTTTTTATTCTAGATGTAATCCAGTCCAAGTTCTATCTGGTTGTTGCTCTTTTCTGTGGCACATGCTTGTTTGTAGCTGTGATCACAGAGTTTTTACAGACTGTTCCAGGCTGTTTCAGTGTTTTTAACTTCATCTGTCGGTAGGAAAGCGGTGAGGTCTTCTTTAAGTGATTGAAAGTCAGCTTTTTTGAACTATCATGTATATAAAAATCATGCATATAAAGAAAAGCCTGTAGGAACAAAAAGAAAGACAATTACCTGATCTATTACGTTACTCTTATTGTACAGGAGTACTTATAACTGATTGCGTAGCTATAAAAGACGAATAATAATTGTATGTTCTGTAAATAATAAAATTAAATATGTTTGCTATTTCGTAGAATGAAATGGGTGCCAAATAGCCAAACCCAAAGGATTGATGTTGTCAATCCCCACCACAGTACATTGTAGGCCTAGTAGGAGAAAAATAATTTGCATTGTCCCTAATTCTTCACAGTTTTATGAGCAATTGTGTTTTTTTTGCAGAACCTTGATAGCAGTAAGTCATAGCAGTGGTGGCAATGGAGGCAGCTAAGCGGTTTGCTGGTGAATGTGGAGTATGCACAGAGGTAAAGGAGCTGAGGATGTTACCTTGCCAGCATAAGATGTGTAGGGAATGCTTGGGTGAGTTATGCAAAGCTGCACAATTACTATTATTGTAGTCTTACTAAAAATTTAATATAATATATTAATATATTTATTAGAGCAAATGCATAGACCTTGAATTCCTGATTAAATGTTCATAGTATATCAGCCAGCACTTCTGAAAGTAATGGCAAGCTAAGTGTTATCAGTGTATATTACCATATTCAGTATCTCGATCATGTCACGCCATCAGTCATATTAGTTTCACCACCACATCTGCTACCAGTACCAGCATTAACAGTAACATCCCATGATACTGTTAATGCTGGTAGCAAATTGTGTTAGTAACTCATTTTACTTCATAGTTTATGAAACTTTTACTACTACATTAAGTGTGTAGTAGTGTTGGTTTTTCAGATATATTTAATTATAGGTGAGGTGTGAGAATTTTTAGTTACAACCCTTAAATTATACTTTGTTCACAAAGACCCTGCTGCATGCCGAAAAGAAACCTGAAAACGTTCATCTTGCATTAATGATTGTAGATAGAATATTTACTGGTCAGGATAAACGGTGTCATTCTTGCCACTTGGCTCTCACAGAGGTATCTACAGATGCCTACGCTGTTTATAAACCCTCAGCTGATCTACACAAAGATGCAGAAGAGCTCGCAGACGCCATGAAGATCTACTCTGCTACAGGTATTGTCTTATTTCTCGCACGTATAAAAATACTCAATTTTAGTTACCGGTGCTGAATAATTCAGTTGGTGAATTATTCCTATCCTGCCAAACAGAAATGTAAAACTAACTGAGGCAGTGGGCTTCGGTTTAACCCCTGATGATTGGGTCTGGGTGGTCCAAAGCTTGCTGCACATGGAGCTAATTTTAATGGAGCTGACTGCTAACAATCCATGTCTAATCACGTAATCTGCCTACAATGCCGGGTCTAAGTACTCTGTTGTAACTAATATTTCCGTGGCCTTAATATTGTATTTCCCTACACGCTATTTCCATCAGGTAAAAGTGTCTTACAAAGGGACACAGATTTGAGATTTATTATAGAATTCTTGTCAACAGCATTTCTGTGCTAAAGTGAACCATGAATATCCCACTTGTGATCTTGAGCAAATCAAAAATGTCAGTTACCATCTTCGGGTAGCCTAGTATGTTAAAATCAGGTCACAGCTCCACTAATTGGGAGTTGTTTACCTTTTAATACACATGTGTAGGATGCACAACTCCGAATTTTATTGAAGATTTCCAAGTAGCAACTACCTGTCCAGAATACATTGCAGAGCTTAGTGTTAGCTATTCATACTCAACATTGGAATGAAAGTGAAGTTTCTCAGCAGAAATATCCCAATTATTGAACCCAGCTGATTTCATAGCTGCGAGCTGCGAGCTGGAAGCTGCTTTACTGTTAATACGTTAATATTGTCACATGTCCTATGACATCGTAATCTAGGACATTCATGTAAATACATGTAGATTTGAGTATGGTACGTACTATAAATTATTTGACAATATTGTTATTATGCCATCAAATTTTTGAACTTCAATTAATACTAGGTCGATGTATTTTGATTTCAATAATTTTAATGGCAAAAAGGATTCTTGATGAAGTTGTGTTTATTTATAACAAATACGGTATTCTTTTACTAGACTATTTAATGGCAGTAACAGAGATATTTGTTTGTTTCCAGATGAGAACAAATCCTTAGTGCAAGGACAAGCAGCAGCATCTAACCTAGAACCTGGACTGGCTTCTGCCAACCCTCCCCCAAAGGCCTTGAAGCTACTGAAGACTATAATGGTATCGTACCATCAGGGCCTATATTTGCATTGTTATGCAGTGTGTCAGTATAAGGGTAGCATCTATGTTGGACTTGCCAAGGGTACTGTCTGCAAAATTGACGAAAGCGGTGATCTCGATAGGAAATTTATAACTGGGCTAGGAGAGTTTAGTCTGTTTTGTCTTGATGTATATGAAGATAAAATATACTCTTTGGTGTACGGGGAGCCATCAACAGTTTATGTGCATAACCTTTCAGGACAACTCCTCACACAGTGGAATCATGCTGATCTGGACAGTAATTATATCAATAAATTTGTAATAATCAATGATCAGATGGTGATACCTAATAAACGTGACAAATTCCTTATTGTATATTCCCTTACTGGAAATATATTAAGACAAGTGCCTTGCCCTCAGCTTGAAAGATGCGATGTGTACATCTGTGCTGTAGAAAAGGATTCCGTTATTGTCTGTGATCACTACTCATCCCAAGTATTTAGGATGAGTCTTACTACTGGGGAGGTGATGTGGACATACAACGATGCAGAATATGTCCATTGTGTAGAAACATGCTATGGAGGTGCCTATGTACTTCTATACAACTATTGTGATGATGAATGTCTCCAGGTGCTGGATACAAAAACAGGTTAGTCATACTATTGTACTACTAACAGCTGATGACTACTCCTGGCTACTAGACTGCTCAAATGTCCTTACCACTGCTAGCAGTTCTTCCAACGAATACCAAGATGGAAGTGCAGGCTAAACAGCAGTGGCCTAATACATACCACACATTCCGGGTGTAATTATAGTATGTAGCTGACTGTGACCACACCTCCAAACCTGTGACCACACCTCCAAACCTGTGGCCACACCTCCAAACCTGTGGCCACACCTCCAAACCAACTCTCATGCTGAAGATTGCATCTCTGACCATTATGGGAGTTCTGTAAAAACTAGCATGCCATAATTAATAAGTGAAATTAGGTGTGAGTCAGTTAGGCAACATAAACTGGTCATACTTGTAATTATGACAAGAACCATGGAAATTGATGATGCTAGAGATTTAAATTGATAAAGTGCTTCTGGCAGCCTATGGACACGTTTTACTTGTACTTTTATATTTGTAAACATGTTTCACATACATGAATAAACCTGGCCTCCCTTTGTGGAAAAGCTAATAGGGACTTCAGCTGTTAATGATTAGGTCACTTTTATATTATTAGTCACAGTAGTAAATGGCCATAGTGTGGAAAACTTATCTATGTGAAAGTGGTAGATGTGCCGATAGCACAGTCCATGGCATACCTCATACACGAGTTCGCAGGCAATTGTTAATACATTGACACTAGAGATGATTGTAGCTCTGTGGAACATTACACTGCATTCGAAAACTTTTTGCTAAACATGAAATAATAATAGATAATTCAGGGATCTGTGCCGGTCTGTAATGACTCTCTTGCTTCCCCTCCACTCGTTATATCCACCTCTTCAGAAAACCCAATAATATAGTTATATTTGTATATATTTTCAGGGGCTGTTGTCTCGGAGATTATCGTTCCAGAAGTTTCAACTCGTATAGTGAATCATTTCCACATCTCGGGTCAAACTCTGATGATATCTAATTGGTCTTGTGATGAAGTGATGATTTATGAGATGTCTACTGTCCCACCCCTTATTCCACCCCAACGACCACCCAAAATTGAGTATGTGTAATAGTAGATGTTGTTCCTGGACTAGACAATCATATTAGGACTAATAGAGCTAGAGAGAATAACTCTATGGTTGGTACATTCATTGGTGTCCATATTTTAGGAGTAGTCTGCTTTCACCACATTATCCTGTACACACTCATGTAGCAAAGTTGAGTAACTGCAGGCTTAGATTCTGTTCCTATGCAAATGAAATATATTATTTATGGAAGTGGTTAGCCTGGCATACAGATACTAGATAATTTCAGCATGGAGTTATCAGCTTCACGCCGTGGGTGGCAAACACGTCGTTGTACTGGACCGCGTTATCTAACTATATTGGTCTTAGCATGGTCAATTTTATCAATGAGAACGTTTTGGAAAGTTGTTCTCTCTCAAAAATTATGGCAAATGTAAACTCACCTAGCTGTTTTTGCCGACGTGAATGTTCTCCGCTAGAGGTAGAAATTAACGCGGTCGCGCTATCAATGCCGTCTTACGTCATCGGAACACCACGGCATCATCAATGGAAGCCGTTGTGCTGAACTCCATACTGAAACTCTCTATTCTCATCTGGCTTCCTCTTACTCGCACCTGTTTCACAATGTACTGGTAACTGTGAAGGTCCAAGAGTGCCGGTATGGCAGGCTGTAATGTCTACCCTCGAATTTTTACTAGTGCGGTATTGTCAGCTTTAATATCATCAATAGTAAATGCAGAGTTGAGTTTCCTTGTTGACATGTATGTAGTATCATTATTTAGTAAGACAACTCCAATTATGCTCTTACTAGCCTTCAACTAGTTATTTGATAATATTTTATTTTTCTATTTATTCAGATCAATTCACTTCCTTATATTGCTGATGTGGCAAATGCAATCAAATATTTTTTTTCATCAACGAGATTTATAGTTGGTAGGATTAGGTTAACAGGTGTAACAGGTTACCATGTGATAGTTGGCCATTCAGTTTCTCTTGCTGTACAGTTCTTACCATATTGGTGCAAATACTGGTGTTTTCTGCTAGTCAGTTTGTAATAAATAATAATAATAAATCATTACCTATACTTTGCTTATACACTACTTCCTGCACTAATCTTCAAGTTCACATCCAGATTGTACCCCACTGGTGTATTCAAGTAGTCAACTCCCTTATGGTATTTGTGTAAATTAAAGCACGTGGGAGCAACTTCCCGATTAAGAATCTTGCCCAAGAATTCTCACGAGTCTTGTAAATGGAGCTTATTGGGATCCACTACCTCATGTGTGTGCGACTTCTTGCTCTGTATGCTATAATATAGAAAGTTGTCTTTTCTGTTAAATGAGAGAACAACTCTGACGTAGACAACTGCTGAACTACTAAAGATAGAGATTTTTAAATATTTAAAAATCTTTACCGCATACATGGCTTGTATGTATCTCATTGTGATACTTCTCAGTTGTACATATTTACATATATTTACCTATATACATATATATACCATATATACATATATATATATACCATATTTACATATATTTACCCCTCGTTGTAGGTTGGTTGTTGTTTAACACTGTCTAACACTAATTCCTGTTAGACAGTGCTAAGTGGTGGTAGTACATGTAATTTGATTCTTCTGGGTCACTGGGCACAACCCATCTACATGTATGGCGATCTTCGGCTTTACAACCTTCTATCGATGTATTGCAATCTGCATTGCATAAAACACTAAATGCTCTTTACAACATAAAGCACTACACATTCATGCCCATGTCAAAATAATGTCTCTAGATCTCCCCCAGATAACAGGCATGTTAAACTACATTAGTACATAAGCAAAGTGTTCCACTGCAACATATTCCACTGCTGTTTAGAATTTGGACCAAGTAAAATTTAAAGATGTGGAATATAAAGTTCTTTCTAAGCACATGGGAGACGAAGTTTTCTGGAATGTTGGCTTGGGTCACATTTTTCCTGGTTTTTTTTTCCAGTTTTAAGGTTACATTTTTCCTATGAGGGCATTTTGTCATTTCAGGTAGCTGTTCTGGCAGATCTGTTTTGGCTGGATCTGGCTGTTCTGTTGCTGGCAGAATTTGGCTGTTCTGTTGCTGGCAGAATTTGGCTGTTCTGTTGCTGGCAGAATTTGGCTATCGCAGTCATGTGTGTTACTAGTTGCTGGCATACTGCTGCCATGTTTTGAGGAGACACGTGAAACCAGTATGGGGTGCTTCATTGCTGTTTTAATATTTAATTTGGTAAACAGAGAAGTTTTTTTGTCTTGGACCGCTACCAGGAACTATAATTATACATACATCTAGTAATAACTGCGATACTGTGCTTAAACAAACTTGTGCCAAATTAACAAATATTAATTTGTGCCAATCTACATCCATAAAGTGTCTGCTAACCCACATAGCTGCTATTATGTTAGTCATAATGATTCCATCCATGAAATGGATGGTGATAATATTGGGAAATAATGCCTAAACGCAGTCAATTTGGTTAGTCCACAAGTCATAATTGATACAATTATGCATATTGTCATGGAGCTGAGCAGGGGCAGATTTAGGTGGGAGGGGGAGGGGGAGGGGAGGTGCCCAAGGAGCCATGGCTCCCCCTTTCCTTACCAGAAAAAAAGTAAACTGACAATCACCAACTAAAACTGTTACGAAAAAAGTAGGAATTATCCTTCTTATGACCCCTATAAAGAGGACAACTCCAATCTTTTTAGCCTGAGATTCAGAAAC
>JAOQGN010266068.1:0-10295 GCA_027564295.1 Himantozoum antarcticum | reverse complement strand
ATGTGTATATATACCATATAGATGTGTATATATACCATATAGATGTGTATATATACCATATAGATGTGTATATATACTGTTATTATGCTGCCATGCTCCTTATTTTGTATAATATGACAGTTCCCTGCATAATGTCCTAACTCTTTACAGATGTAACAGATATGGGCTCTACGATCTCCTCAACTCTAAGCAGCACTGGTTCTGCCTCATCTCCAACTTCCAAAGCACTTAACATCTCTTTGTGCTTGGGTGGTTTAATCCTACATCTCAAGCGTGAAGATCCGTCTACTGTAAGCATAGTTACATGTGCCATGCTCAAATTTACGGTATTCTTTACTGCAGTGTTTCTTACATGGTTAACGGTTTAGTAATCATAATCATTTGTCCCTCCAGGTCTATTTTTATGGTGGCTGTCCAGTGTTATAATTACATGTGAAATATATTGAACATTGTGTGGTTCAATTTTCAGTTTCAGTTTCAATTTTCAAATTCAAGTCGTTTAATGGTCAGTAGCAATGTGTCACCTCTATGAGGTGACACATTTATTGAGTCTTGAACTGACATCTTCACTGCAAGTTGCAAGTCCAGAGGCAACTATGTTGTGTGTGGTCATGTTCGAGGTCGCATGCATTATTTTACTTGACTTGCCCTGTAAAGGGAGGGTGAAATCAAGAGGTGTAGTATAATTATTATGTATGTAGTATATGTAGTATACAATATTCATATGCCTGTATTATCTCCAAAATTTAAAAAAAATCATAACATTTCTAAAACAAGTCAATATGAATTTTATAGCTCTACTAAAATTATGTAGAGTTGGCGCATGTTTTGTTAAGCTGTGTAACTGCATATTGTAGACTGTGTTAGAGAATGTGAGTGAGAGTCTGGCTACTATGAATGTAGCAGAGTTGAAAGTAGATTTCTGTAAAGCCAAGAAGGATTCCTCTATGACCTGCCTAGTTACTCTACGCAATTTTACCATCGAAGATCAGCTCCCCTCAGCACAAACTGCGTTTCACACAAACAGGTAAAGACTATGAATTTACGGGAATCACATGTACATGTAGGTAGATGGCATGGCGAACTGGTAGCTCTCGGAGGTAATCCGCAAATATCGGGTTTTGAGACTCGCAACTACTTGAAGGTTTTCATCATGAAGGTCTCCTTTTTCATTTATCGAACCTAATGCTAACATAATGTGACGTCGTTTCTTAATTATTAGACCGGTTGTGAAGACTCGAATATATGGCAGAGACGTCACATCCTATGTCAGGTTTGTTGAATATGTCAAAACCCCAATAGATATGGGTTTTCGGATTTTTTACAATACCGTACTCAAAAACCTGATAGACAGATGTGACAATTTCACTAAAGGTACGATATTAAAACAGTATATTGTATATTATTGTACATTGTATATCAAATATTTCGAAGCCTAAATATATACCTGGTAATTGAAAGCATATAATTATGCATAACTTATTCCAGAAACAGAGGTTGTCAAAGTTGTTTAATACTCCGTTATAAACCAAACCCCAAGCCGGACCACCAACATCCTATAATCAATGATCTTGACTATCTGTGTTTGTGCTATAATCATGTGGTGAATTCACTTGAAGGAACTAGGAGTTGTAGATTAGAGTATATGCACACTAACGTTTATTGGTAGAACTGAGCAATGAGCTTGATGGCTCACAGATATTTATGCTAATGCCTGCCACTTATACCTGCCACTTGTAAGACAAGGGTGTACAGCAAAAGCAGTGGCAGGGGCATAGCAAGGGTGAACTCACAACATGGCCTCCCTCCAGGCTCTGGCATCTCCACTACGCCGAATAATAAAAAATAATTCAAGGATAAATATCACGTGGATTGGCTAAGATATTTTGGTATTGAATTGGCAATTTCCCACAACAAAGGTCCTGAAGATAAAAATAAAACAGGTGACTGGCCTGCTATAACATATGTCTAGAATGAGTATAATACAGTAGGAAAGGCTGGCTAATATAAGTAAATAATAAGTGCAGAAAAAAGTTGGCTACTATAAGTAAATAATAAGTGCAGAAAGGTGGCCAGGGCCACAACTAGTGATTGTCAAGTGTTTACTAACAGATACAGAGTCAAGTTCAACATGCACAAGTTCAACTGAACAATAACCAGAGTTCAACAGAATAATAGGCTTACAAGAGGATCTGATCCTCAGAGTCCGATCGAAACAGCAATCGCCGTTCTACACTGCAGAGGCAGGTGAGAGGGAAAGAGGTGCTAGTATTTGCTCAGTTTCCATAATGCGTGAGCTAAGTGCTGTATCTTCTGTTGACTCTTGCCTAGTGGTAGGGGTACTTAGGCTAACAGGAGGAGATCCAGAAGGCCCTTGCCTAGTGGTAGGGGTACTTAGGCTAACAGGAGGAGATCCAGAGGGCCCTTGCCTAGTGGTAGCGGTACTTAGGCTACTGGAGGTAGGTTCAGGTGACTCCTGCCCAGTGGTAGAGGTACTTAGGCTTGTTGGTGACTTGGTCTTAGTAGAGCTGGAACAAGAATATTCCTGAGACTTACTACGCTTAGCAGAATGTTTATGTTGCTTCCTCTTCTGCCCCCTAGGAGGCGAGGTAATATGGTGCCTTCTAGGTATAGTTGCTAAACTTCTGAGGGGTGAGTTGGGGTCTCTAGAGCGCAATAGTATGGACTTCACCTTAGGTGAGTGAGCGCGGTACTTTCCCTTAGTGGTAAAGTCTATTATTGTGGTAGTGGTACTCCTACCGCTGTCTGTCAGCGGTAGGAGTACCATTACCATAATAGTGGCGGTGGCACTCAGATGAAGGTAGCATATTTCGGGGGTGGGAATAGTCAAGCGGTTGATATTAGATCCAAATTCCCATGGAGGTCTAGTGTTAACTCCCTTGTCAGCTATCCTCTGATTTATAGGACGAGCCACAGCAGCATACTTCTTAATATAGTGGTTGGCAGCCTTTGCACGCCTAAAAAGCATAACGTGTAGGATGGTTACTATCACATAATCGGCATGAATAAAGCTTTCTATGTCGGTCCTCGTGCGAGGTTAATAGTTATATAGTGGAAAACACAGAGTAACAGTACCGGCAATGGTACATTTTGTCAGCAGGAATAGTTGAAGTACCAGAAGTGAAAGTATAAAATGTAATATTTATAGAGTTAGTCACAGCGTGTGTGATAGCTGTAGAATTACTGTGAGGAATGGCGGATAATAAATTTATTCGATAGTGAGGCTGGTTAATTTGCATATAGCCTGTGTTGTCACTAGAACGGTTTCTCGTCCTTCGTCAATCCTTGTAGTAATTGGTATAAAAACGACTATTTCTGCGTGGCCTACTATTGGCGCAGGTAGAGCGCAACGCAGGATAGTCTATCGTATGCGGGTATTGCATATTCGGGAGTTGTGTGATCCTTGTCTCCTTTCGAACGAGGGAGGGGCAACTCCCAGCATACTGCTAGCGGCATCATTTCTTTGCCATTTTTAGCAGCTTCTGTGTTACCTGACATGGGTGTGCCAGTATTTGGGGTTATGGGTTGGGTTAAAGCAGACAGGGGTTGGACATCTCCTGGCAGGGAGGTAATTTTTACTGTCTGTTGATACTCTGGGCTAAGGGGGGTCTTCCACCAAGCTGCATGTCTAACGCAATGTCTGTTATCATCGCTGGCAGCAAAGGGAAGTTGGGGGTTTGAAGAGTCTGTGGGGGTAGTTTTGACCCTAGGTGGCTTGGCAGGAGGTTTGACTCTAGGTCCATCTCTAGGCAGCACTTCTGACATGCCCCTGTCAGCTGTAATGTGCAACTTAATCCTTGCTTCATGTGGGTTAGTTTCTTTTTCGCCACGGCGCAACCGATAAGTATGGAACGGCAGCACCTCGACCACTAGGTATGGTCCCACAAATTTAGCGTTGAGTTTCTTAGCTTTGGCCTTGGTTAGTTGATAGGATATCAGCCATACTGAGTCACCTGCCTTAAAGGGTGACGGCTCTTCACTATCCTCCATACCGGCTTGTAGCTGTTGTGTGCATAGCAACTCATAGGCAGTAGTCATGCGGGTCCTCAAGTCTTGTGCATAGTCCGATACATGTTGTTGGCCGTCAGCAGTGGCATCACAAGTCAGCAACGAGGGTAGACGAATCTCTCTGCCTAGCATGAGGTAGTTTGCCGATTCACCGGTTACTCAATGGGGGTAGAGCGGATTACTTGCATTATATCTGGCAGCAGTAAATTCCAGTCCTCTGTTTCTACCCTGGTCATCTAGTAAGGTGCGCAGGCAATCTCCGGGGGGTCTTGTTTAAACGTTCACAAATGCCATTGGTTTGAGACCTGTAGGAGGCAGTCCTAGATTTTTCTTCTAGATTCCCACAATTTGCACAGTTCTAACAGTAGTTGGCTCTCAAAATATCTGCCCTGATCAGAATGGAGGATTTCTGGACTCCAAATCGGGCGAATAACCTCTCTTGTAAAGTCGGAGCCACTGTTTCTGCTGTGGCATCAGGTAGGGGGTGGCATCTGCCCAACGTGTAAAGTGGTCTGTTATGACTAATATCCACTTGTTACCACGTGGAGTGGTGTCCAGGGGGCTGTGAAGTCTACTGCGACCCGCTGCCATGATCGACCAGCATATAGTCGGTGCGGGTAATGGGTCGGTGAGTGCCAGAATTCTTAGCTTTCTGACACACAGTACATGCTCTTACTAGTTGCCTGGTATCGGTATACATTCCGGGCCAATGCCAGTTCTTTTGGAGAGTTTTTACCATCTTCCATTCTCCCAGATGAATAGCATTGTGGGTCTCAGTACTAATGGCTTGCCGGAGCGAGGGTGGACAGGCTGTCACCTTGAGTGCTCGCTGATTGACCATAATAGTGACTTGTAGGATACCATCTTGTTGTAAGGCTAAGCGTTCCCAGAGTCGGGCTCTACCCTTCAGCTCTGGAGAAGCTTCCTGCAGTTCATACTTGGGGGTTGGTACTTGGGTGCTGACTGCAAGGTAGATTCTGCAGACGGGTTCCTCTGCTTGCTGCCTCCGTAGTATGTCACTCAAAAGGCGTAATAAATGTAGCTGTGGGGATGGAGTTGGTGTTTCAGCAGCCTGTACCGGCTAGCCATCTGGTTGGGGAGTCCTTCCTTCTGGCTGCAGGAAGGCAGAGCAGAGGTGCTGGCTTTCTAGGTCTGCTCAACTGAGTATAGGTGGAGCTGTGGATTGTGGCACCGAAAGGGGAAGGGTGAACCGACTCTCTGGCTTGGAGGTCCCCGCTGCTGACTGGAGACAGACAGAGAATTGCAGATACGACGGTTCTCTTCTCCTGGGCGGAGAGAGAGGTTTAGTATAGGTCCTTGGCTAATGGGTAGGCTCCCTGATTGGTCGTTCTGCTCCTGTTTACTACAGGGCCTACAGGTGAAGATGCAGGGATGCCTACTTAATCCATCAGCTGTGAAGTACCTCTGGGATGTTCCAGGGTATAGTTAAACTCCTGCAGTTCCTCCAACCATCTGGCTACCTGGCCTCTGGGGTCTTTAAGGCCCACCATCCACATAAGGCTCTCGTGGTCTGTCCGCAACTTGAATTGGCGACCATAGAGGTAGGAGCGGAAATGTTGGGCGGCTTTTATGACGGCCAGTAGCTCTCGTTGTGTCACGCAGTAGTTCTGTTCCTCTTTACTGAATGTCTTACTAAAATAAGTAGTAGTGTACCAGTCCATTTCGAAGTTGAGAAAGAACTGCTCCCATGCCTCGTCGGAGGCATCCGTATCTAGGATATAGGAGCCTCGGGATCAGGGTATCCAAGGATTGGAGCTTCGATTAACTTCTACTCTATCTGTTGGAAGCTGACTTGAGCGGCGGCGTTCCATTGGAAGGTACTCCCTTTCTTGGTCAAATGATCGATGGGTCGAGCTATCTCTGCGTAGTTCTGAATGAACCTGCGATAGCAGCCAGTAAGCCCGGGGAAAACTCGTACTGCTGTTTCGTCTTGTGGTTGTGGCCATTCTTTTACTGCAGCTATCTTGTCAGGGTCTGTGCTGATCCCTTGCTCTGATACTATGTGGCCCAGATATTCGACCTGTCTCTTGAACAACTCACACTTGGTGGGTTTCAGTTTTAGTCCTGCGGTTTTTAGTCGCTGGAGGACTTCTTCTAGGCGTTCTAGATGGGTTTCTACATCTCCGCTGAAAATGACTACATCGTCCAATTATACCAACAGTGTTTTCTAATGCAATCCTCGGAAGACCCTTTCCATTAGCCGTTCAAAGGTAGACGGGGCAGAGGTAAACCCAAATGGCAGTACATTCCGCTGCCACAATTCGTTTCTGGTGACAAAAGTCGACTTGTCGCTGGCATCTGCATCCAGAGCGACTTGCCAGTAGCAACGTGACTTGCCTGAGGTCATTTGTAGAGAAGAACCTGCTTCCTTTTAGAGCGTCTAAGCTATCAATTCTCGGAAGTGGCATCATTAAGTCTCCTGTAGTCAATGCAGAACCGTCAGCTTCCATCCTTCTTGACCATCACTACTGGACTGGACCAGGTGCTGTGAGGAGTTTTGATCATTCCATCCCGTGCAAGCTGTCGGACTTGCTGGTCCACCTCTTTCTCCTTTTCAGGGCCGAGCCTCCTGGGTGGCTGTTTGATGGGGTCTGTGTTGGAATGGACAGGGATGGAATGGAGCACCATATCTGTGCGGCCAATGTCAGATGGGGAGGCACTAAGGACATCTTGGTAGTGTATCAACAGTTTTTCGGAGTTTCAGTTGATCTTCTGGGTTAGTGCAACCGCTCAGGGCACTGGTGTACAGGTCTTGCACATGGGTTGGTAGCTCCTGGGCTGGCGTGGAGACTCTGCGTAGGTGCGCAGTTGAAGGTGGTGAGTTCTTGACTAGTTCTAGCGAGCTGGCAGTGGCTAAGATCTTGCCTCCTGGAATGGTAAATGCTGGAATGGTATGTGGGGGTTTCGGACCCTGAATGGAACTTGGTGTTGATTCCCTGGTGATAAAGTTGTGGCTGCCAAGTTTTGCTGGATGGAGTTCATGGCCTCAATAGCGTATTGGTTGCCTGGTAATGGTCTATTCAGTTTCCCACAGACAATTCGTTCCGTGTGTGGGGGAATGGTGACAGCTCTGATCGTCTGTACTCTGGAGAGTAGGGGCTGACCCGCCTCATACTGGTACTGGAGGTGATGGTTTTCTGTAATTAGTGCAACATTTTTTAAACGTAATCTTGCTTGAAATTTTTGTAGAAAGTCCATCCCTAACAGTACGTCCTCTTGTACTGCGGCTACGATGAATGAGTGGGAGTATCTCCAATGTCTTAGTTGGCCCCGCAGAGTGACCGTGCCATAGGTTGCAGTTGAGGAGCCATCTGCTACTCTGACTATTCCTGTTCGCCAGACCGAATGGCCGGGGGCATAGCATCAAATACCCTTTTTGCTAACACCGTCAATGTACAGCCGGAATCCACCAGACAGGAGATGGGCTGTCCACCCAGGAAGTAGCCCTTACAAGGTTGTCCGTCTGTTTGTGTCAGAATAAGGTGTACTGGTTTTGGGGGTGGTGACTGTGATGCTCCGGATTGTTGCATTCTGGTTGAGCGGGGGTTGATGCCACATAGGCTCAATGGTGGCCACTGGTGGATCGGGCATATCTGCTAATACTTGGTAGGGGTTGTGATAGGGTGTGGGGGTGTTCCTGGGCACCTGATATTCCTGCTGATGGCGTCTAGTCACCACCTACCATTCTAGTGAACCTGGTCTGGTTGATGGAGAGTGTGGTGGGGGATCTTGTTGTCGCCAGGGGCAGTTGTGTTCATCTTCGGCAATCTAGTCACTCCACAATACCTGAGGTGTAGTGGAGTGACTAGGTGCTGTGTCGGGCGGGGTGTGGACTCTGATGGTCTTTCCAGTGGCTGGTGTCTTGGCCTGCCAGGGATTGATCTGCTTGGCGCACCAGGAGGCGCAGACGCTGTGGGTCTGGTGGATGATTAGGTCTTTGGCAATCGTTGGTCGGTGGTTAATTGGGTAGGCTCTGGAGCGGTTGGTGACCACCATGGGGGTGGTTCTAGCCACCAAGCATGTGGGGTTGGTAGGTTTGGTCCGGCCATTTCCGTGGCGGGGTTTGTCTTGCACTGGGTTTAGAGAATTGGGGCGGTGAGCGCCCTTAGCCCTCGGTCTCTAGGCGTGACCGAGGGCACTAATAGTTTCCGACTGTATGGCAGTGGGTGAGCGATGGGCTGGTATGTGTACGGAGGAACCTGCACATCAAGTACGGGCGTTCTTAGTGGGCACCTTGACAAAGTCCTTCCCTCCACAATTATAGCAGGCAACTTCCCCGCCCTAGGGGAATGGGGTAGTGATGGGTGGGGACAGTTGATTGAATTTGTCTTTGGCAAGTTGTAGGGGTCTCAGAGCGGACTGAATCTGTTGTGAGAGCTGTGTTGAAAGTTAAGTAACTTTCTGCTCTAGATTTTGGAGGGGTTCATTGAAAGGCGGTTGGTCAGTGAGTTCTTCTCCACCACTCATTTCCCTGATCTTTATACTGTGGAATTGTTTACGGAACGTCTGATGTTTCTTAGCCTCTTGTATGACTTCTTGTAGGGTAGTAGGGCTGGCAGTAGAACTATGCATGGCCACCTCTGGCCAGTCTGGTGCCGTGAGGAAGAACTCGATCTCTTCCTCATCTAGGAGATGTGCCGGTATTCTGCTTCCGGTCCTTGCTAGCCTATGTACTTCATCAGCTAGTTATTCGGAGTTCATGCCCCTCTCCCTTACTAGGTGCTTCAACGGGAACCTTGCATCAGTAGGGCTGAGGGCATATCGGCCAGCCAGTTCTGCTTTCAAGTCTTCCAACTCCATATCCGGGAATGAGTAAGCAGTGTCTTGGACTGAGCCGCTTAATACATTGCGGGGATGGACTCCAGCTTCAGTGATTGTCCATTGATTCTGTTGTGCAACTATGTCAACCAGCCTGAGGTACTCCCTCATATCTGAACATTCTGAGAATGTAGCTGGCTGTAGCCTGTATGTAGCCTAGCTCGGTTAGTGGCTGGGTTGTTCCCAGCTAAGTTAGCAAGCTGATCCATAGTGACCTGCACCATCATGATGGGAGCGGCGTTGGTACTAGTAGTTGAGCGTCCGGGGCTATCAGATATGGGCAGCCTTTCCCTCCTCCTGGTTAGATTATGCGCAAACTCTAGGTCACCTAGGTCAGATCTTGCTGGAGATGGGTCAGCTGGCAGTCATATGGGAGATGTGGTTGTTCCCCTTCTACCGTGCTGCCTAGTGGCCCTAGGCATTATAAACATTTTTAGTTATTAAATTGATTTATAAAGAAATATATGGAAAAGAATAACACGTTTGGTGTCTGTTGGTTTCAGGGTGCCCACTTCTGGTGGTGTAGAAACTTAGATACTCAGAGATTATATACCTTTGGCCTTGGGTATACTCTTCCGGTGCTGGACTTACCACCACCTTGTACCAACACAGTCTAGAATTATCTCTAAATTATTCTGAGGTTCCGTGAACTGAGAACGTCTGGATGGCTACTATGACTTTCCGAAATCTCTAATCACTGGATTGATACTCTCAGAAAAGTGTGAATTGAATAGAACTACTGTATTGGTAGCAAGATGGCAGCAGTATTGGATCTAAAAAAATAAACCTCTTACCTATTCACCCAAATCTCTGTGAGATCTGCCCCAGTGTCTTGATATCCATCAAGTTGTCCTCTATCGTCCCTATACTTGGCTCACTTACTCCCACTATATTGGTATAGTGCAGTATTGCTAGGTTGCTTGGCAACTTTAGTCCGTGGTAGCGTGTCCTTGATAACTCGAGTCACTATATGGTCGTGGCACTACTCAATATTCTATATCAGTCTGTATTGTAACTCTTGTAAAGTCGTGCTATAGCTGCATGAGAGTCGTGTCACTACTTTGTGCTGGCACTAATCTATCATGATCTCTACTTGAAAGCGTGGTATGTACTTATCGTTCTGTATGTGCACGACAGTGCTGTATTATCACTGAGAAGAAGTCGTGTTGCTCGGAATCGTGTACACGAGTTGCTCTGCCTATCAGATTTATAGAATTTATTTAAATTAAATGAAGTCGTGATACTATTTAGAATCTAGAGTCCTTGATACTGACTACTCTCTGTAGTCGTGGTAGCTCAGTAAGTATTTTGTAGTCGTGTCACTAGTCTCCTCTGACTGTATTTCTTCTTGGACTGTTACTACTAGCCGCACGATAGTTAATAATATTTAAATAATGAATATTTAAATAATTAATTAATTATAGAAC
>JAOQGN010265957.1:0-10296 GCA_027564295.1 Himantozoum antarcticum | reverse complement strand
GAACTCACAAACACATTCATCTTATAGAGAATTTAGTTGTGATTACTTTTCATATTTACTTTTATTCGCTAGCTTTGATACTTCTCTCCGAATATGGAATATGAAAGTTAGATGAGGCCTATCAAAGAAAATAAACTCCGACAAACTTAAAAATAAATTACGGAGTCAAAGAGTTAAAGGTGGTAGGTTTACTCAAAAGTCAAACCAACCACTTTGTGATCAGTTCCATTATTGATAAAAGACCAGAGTGGTCAGCTTATTAGTCCATTCGACCTTGAACACTCGGTTCTACCACTCCATCTTGACTACTCCGCTTTGACCACTCGGCCTTGCCCACTCAGCCTTGCCTACTCGGCCTTGCCTACTCGGTCTTGCGCGCTCGACCTGACTATCATAGGTTATTGTGATGGACTTGTTACCTGAGCACTTTATGAACACTATAACCTGATGCACTAAACACTTAGATATTCAGAACTCTCCCTAGGATTTGAGAGCGAGAGGTGGGAAGACAATATTAGCCTATTTTTGACAGAAATAGAGGGGAGGCTCCTAATAATTGCAATGATAACATATAAAGAGGCTGGTAGATTAAGAGGTGTGGTCTGATTTGTACGAAGGGTGTCGCACCCCTCAAAGTCTTTGGGAGAGCCCTGTTTTTATTGTATTAACCATATATGGGTTCTTACATATTCTTAGATATAAATTGACCAAGCTGTTGCGTGCTAGTATACATTATGTTAGGCTCCTTATTTATGGTGGTGGAATTGTAACGCTGAATTTATTTGTTATTGAAGGTACTTTAAAAGTTGGTAACTATTTAGTAGCTAATACTAGTTTTGGCAAGGTGAAAGGTTTATATGACGAGCACAGAAAACCGATGAAGTGTGCTGGTCCTGGAAATGCGGTGGAAATTGTTGGCTGGAAGGTATTTATATATGAAGCAAACCATCTTATAGATACAGACCATCTTATAGACACTAGATTTTTCTATCTACTATTAGATGTGTTGAAAAAAGCAAAATAACTGTATTTGTGTACTGGAGTACCAAGCCCAAACCCGCTGCTTATCTTACCCATACAAGGGTTACAGATTGATCTATCAGTTACTGGCATCATTTATGGTTTGGCATCATTTATAGGATTGGCATCATTTATAGGATTGGTAATAATAATCAGTAATTCTATCTAACTGTAATTAGCATGACATTTGTCGTTGAAATCTATATAATGACTGTAATTGGTAATAACCTGGTAATATACTAATATGATCATCCGTGATCAATTTATTAGTTAAATCACTTCAATATTTAAATCTTCACACCGAGCCAAGTAATGTAACAAGGAATCTTAACATAAACTGACAGCTCAGTCTGATGCGGAAGGGGAGCTGCTTCAAGGAAGCCCAAAGGGCATTTGCAGCTCCCCCTCTTCAGCATCAGACTGGAGGTTCCCTAATTCCTGGCAGTTTATTTATGGGAAAGTTAGTTTCTTATTTTTATTATTATTATTATTATTATTATTATTATTAGTTAAGTAGTATAGATGGGAATTGTCTCCACTTAATTTAGAAACTTTTAGAATGTTGCCTCCAAAATGCAGTGCTGTAATGTAATAATTTTACCCCCACTTGGAGGATGGGAGAAGATTATTATGGAGCCCAGGCAATAGGGGTGGGGTTGGAGGGGGAGGGCCAGAAGCCATAATTACACTAGGGAGTCGGCCAAGTATGACCTGGGAGGGGTCGACTGTAGAGGGCTACTATTGGACTCAGTAGCTAAAAAGGGGGGAAGAGGGGGAGGGGGCCGAGTCACACATTGCAAATACAAAACAGATAAAAAGATAGAATAGACAAGACAGAAAGATTTCGAAATTTCAAAAGATAGTTAAAAAGATTTATTAGGATCACCGAGTATCAAAAAGGATCACGTGTCCCAACAACAAGCTAAGAATGAATGATGCCCACTGTGAGCAAAAAGCTCTATATGGAAAAGAGTGGGCGTGACTAGGTCGGACAGGCCGACCTCGCAAAAGATTAAAAGCAAACAATTACATTACAGTAATGAGAAAGGCAAGGCTGGTAATAATGCAATTATATTAATGTCCTGTAAAGTCTTACCAGCCTGCACATGTATAACAAGGCAGTACTCCAGTACTTGAGCGAGGCGAGAGTTACGGTATGATGCTAGTTACTAGAGCGCCAAGCCCCAGGTCTTGAATAGGACCTGGGAGAGGGGCAAGAGTATAAATTTACCACACACTCCTTCCTATTAGCAACATACCGATAAATTGTCCATAATGTCTTTATATATTAATCTTTGATCACAGTGCTTCTTTATATGTATATACAGGAATAGATACATCTTCTTATATACAGGTGTTTAAAGTCCCTACGGACTGTGGATGGATTTGGGGGGTGAAAGGTAAGGGTGTAAGGTAAAAGGAAATAATGTGCAATACGAAAACAACATAAACATAGTCATCCACTGGAAAGTAGCACCCATGAGACCATTGTCTGTTATGGTTAAATAGAATGAGTGGTACCTGCTTGGCTGTGATACGTTCTTCGTTAATGATGATAAATGCGACCACAGGAGTAATAGTTGGTAGTATAAATAGGTGGGTGAGTAACGTATAGGTATATATATGTAGGGGGAGCTGCTCTACTCCGCCGTATCTGGCCAATCATCCCTCATTCACTGTTCTAAGACTAGCTTCTATCCTGAGCAGCTCCTCCTTGTCTTCATATCACTTGGCTAGCTGCACCTGCTGAGCCGCACTCTCCCGCAACTGGCAAGCCTGGAGGATTAGCTGGTGAACCTGGGATTCAAGGTCTGCCGCTGTCTCTTCGCGGTTGCTAATAATGAACCTGCGAGGGACATGGGTAGCATCAGGAAAATCTGGATCTGGTAGAATGGCCACCCGGACCGGAGAAATGGGCTTGGGGTTCTGACGGGCAGAGGGGCTAAGGGGGGATTCTAACGGGTTTAAGACCCTCGTCCTCAGTAGCGCTGGGCTAGTCAGGGTTATGGGAGGCAGGATTGGAGAGGGCCATGGGGGAGTGGGAGGACATCTAAGGGGTCTAGGACCCTCGTCCTTAGGAGGGGGATTGTCCACGAGCTTAGCTCGTGTACTAGAGCACCGGATATAGTGCAGGGTGGGCTCAGGGAGGGAGTCTGCCAGTAAGGCCCTAGGGCGCTCATTGGCAGGAGAGGAAGAGTCGAGGTGGGAGGTATGGGTGGTAGACTCTTCAGAGGGGAGGGCTGCCCTACCACCCTGTAGGGCTGGTGCTGTCACAGAACCCCCAGCAAAGAATATCTCCACTGGAGGGGTCTGATCCAGCATTGGACCATCCCACAGTCCAGTAGTTTGTGCTGGACTGGGGGTCGGCCTAATCCTCAGGTCCATCAGGGGGTGGGCCGGATCAAAGGGGGAGTAGGGCAGGAGGTGAGGTGGGGAGTGTAGGGGAGCAAGCAGGGTAGAGGGTGGCTTCCTCCTGAACCTAAAACCCGGTGCAGGGGGTCTAGGGGCAGTGGGAAGCACAAGCGCTGCCCTGGAAGGGGGCTGGGGCACAGTAACTGCAGAGGGGGATGACATACATGGGCCAGCTCCACCAGCACCAGACACCTCCTCGTGACCCTCAAGTGGAGGGTCCTCTGGCTAGAATGCAGGTGCCCTCCCACCAGGAACTGAACCAGATGAGGATAGCTGGCTCTATCTACCTCGTACACAATCTGGCTTCGACCCTGAAGTAGCGCAAAGAAGTAGCGCACCCAGTGGCACTTGGTGTGGATGACCCCTCTCTTATGGTTTCGAGAGGTGTGTCCACACCTGCGACACAGGATGGTAGGCTGGCCAGCCAGGTTCCTCCTCATGACGAACTGAGTATCCTCGCTGACCCACTGCTGAGTGGAGGTATTACCAGGGGAAGGGGGAAGGGGAACTCTCAGCAGGGGATGCTTACCCTACACTCTCATTACAGGGGGAGGAGAGCGGGATCTGGACCTAGCTGCACCGGAGAGGAACCACAGAGGAAGGGAGAGCTGAAAGGGGTTGGGGGAACTGAGAGGAGGGATCTCCCTCTCCAAGCTGGATTCTTGGAGGGGCTCACAGTCCATAGGGAGAGAGGGGAGGCCAGCAGGTCCTCCTTCAGCTCGCCATCAGTGGGGTAAAGCTCTAGGGCCGGAACTACAACAGGAAGAGGAGAGCTATGTGCACTAAACTTCAAATAAGTATGTTATGTCTTTTTATTGTTCTCATTTTTATGCCTTTTCTTAATGCACGGCACCTTGGGTTCTTCCTCGCTCATCTCTTTCAGATTTCTTTTTTAGGGACAAAACTACTAATCTGTGGTTGCTTTACTACAGGAGTAGAGTTTACTGAGGCCGCCCCTGGATGCACAGTATAGGAGGGCCCAGGGAGAGGCTAGGCTCCTCCAGAGCTGGGGAGTGATGCAGAAAATGTCTCCAGATCTCTCAGGACCAAAGCCTCGGATAAGAATTCATTGGCAATTTTCTCTGATTTTTTTTATAATTTGTGCAAAAAGCTTGTGGTCTGACCCTGAGGAGGCTGGGGGCACCACATAATTGTCAAGACAAGGCCTAATTGGAAATGGGGGATGGAAAAGTTCCCTATAGTTATCCTGTTGCAGTAAGTAGAACTGGGGAGGGCTCTTGCAATGGGTCGTCGTCTGACAATTATAGTAAATCATCATTAATTTCATTTTTTTATTAATTTTGTTCCCATATCTTTTTTGGGGCTGAAATTGACGAGATCGTCCAAGAAATGGTCCACAGGAGCTCACCTGGGTCAGACTCAGTAGCGGAGGGGGATTTAGGTGGCCCAGACATGATAGTCAGTGGGTAATGGTTTAATTTAGTTAAGCTGTAGTGGCTTGTTTTTCTTTCAGAAATTCTGGAACAAAATGGTGGTTTTTCCGCGTTTTGGGAATTGTTGCTGGTGTCCGCATTTTTGAATTCCCGTGGTGGGACAACTGTTGGGCCCCGTTGGAGGAGCACAACTCCAATTTAATTTTAACCACTTCTGAATATAGTTGTTTTTGGGGTTTGTCAGGCATTATGGGAGTTCGGCTTTTGTGCAGGGTTTCTGGATCTGAATCTGGGGACGAGGGGGTTTGTACAGGTGCATAGGGAGGGGCCATTGGGGACAGGTGGGAATTAACTTGGGGGTTTGGTCTCTTGGGATCTTCCAGGATTGCCCCAGCTCCCTCAATTTTTTTTTTTTGAGTACGGGGTCCTGTGGGTTTGGAGGAGGTACAGGTTCCTCGGTTAAAGGAGGGAATAGAGACAGAGTAGGCCTGATATGGGTTGCATATTGGGTCAGGGGGTAGTAGGAGGGAGTAGGGCCGATGCCTGTTCCTCTTCAACTGAGGACGACCCTTCTCGGCAGGTGCACCAGTCGGCTTTTAGAGGGGGGCGCCCCATTCCTTAGCCAGGCTCATATTCGCAGGAACTCTCTCATTGGGGAGGGGGTTTGGTAGCCCCAGGGTGGTGTCTGTTCCAGTGTCCTTATCAGCTTCTGGATAGTTTTGAGGGAAAGGGGGCGTCTGTAATTTTGAGAGTGGTGTCCTCCCCGTGCCTTGGGTTGGCCATCCCACTTATAGGTGTAGAAGGCCGTAGGCAGAGAGGATTTTGGGGGGGGGGGGGTCGTCTGTTCATACCCTAGAGTGGTTGTCACTGCAGCTGCTAAAGTATGGGGTTGGAGGACCAGGAGATGGCATTGAAGAGAGACGTCTTCCACTGTGCAGCTGAACATATCCAGGGCTATCTGGCGTTGGTGCCTGTCTGGAAGGTCAGCCTAGGCGAGCTGTACCAACTGCTCTATTTCTGCTGCATGGCTCCAGATGGCCTTCCCAGGCTCCCTCTCCACCTGACTCAGTTGGCACCATGCTGCCTCTCTAGTCAATCTAAACCTCTGCCTCAGGGCAGTATAGATGCTTGGGAGGTTGGCCCCTCAGCCACACTCATTGGTCTCTCCATGGAGCCCAGCTCTCAGATATATGAGTGTGGCTGATGGTTCCCATTGGTTGGCCTCAGCCACTTCTTGGAATCGGTTAAGGAAGTGGTCTACATCCCCTTTTTCTTCGTAGTGGGTGGGGGGGGGTGGAAATGGTATGCCTTTCTCTCAAGCCTGAGGTTTTGCAGAACCTCGGTAAAATAGTGGATTCCGTGTCTCGTCTGTAAGTCGTTATGGCTCCTGGTGGGCATCTGTGTTTCTATATGGAAAGCATTCAGGCGGGTAGGAGGGCTGCTTATTTATGTAGGTAGCAAAAGGCCTCAGGGGAAGGGGGAAAGAAGGGTGGGTAGCTAGGCTGCCTGGGATCCAGGGTAGTGGGGGGTCATCCTAGATCCCACCGCTACCACCAATATAATAGTTTTTCCCCCAGTGGACGGATGGGGGAAAATTATTATGGAACCCACGCAATATGGAAGGAATGGGGTGGAGGGGAGGGCCAGATGCCACAGTTACACTAGGGGGTCGGTCAAGTATGTGCTGGGAGGGGTCGGCTGGGAAGGGCTACTACTGGGCTCAGTAGTGAAAAAGGAGAAGGGCAGGAAGCCGAGTCACACATTGCAAATACAAGACAGATAATTAACAGCTAACAAATAAAATATTTATTAGGATCACCAAAGTATCAAAAAAGGATCATGTGTCCCTTACAAGCTAAAAATGAATGATGCCCACTATGAGCATAAGGCTCTATATATAAGGAAAAGAGTGGGCGTGGCTAGGTCGGACAAGCCGACCTAGCAAAACACTAACAGGTAAACAATAACATCACAGTAATGAGAAAGGCAAAGCTGGTATTAATGCAATTATATTGGTGTCCTGTAAAGTCTTACCAGCCTACACATATACAACAAGGCAGTACTTCAGTACTTGAGCAAGGTGAGAGTTATGGTATGGTGCTAATAACCAGAGTGCTCAATATAAAATAGAGTAGAGCTGGAACGAGCCTAAAAATCTTAGGGTCGAGTACAATTCAAGTATTTGAAAAAATTGATACCAAGTAGGATCGAGTTTTATAGTTTGTGTAAGTGCATTTAATAACAATACAGCGCCCCTTGATTGCTATTAGTTCGAATCAGGATTGTTGATGACCTCGACACTTTGTTGAAACTTGCATTCGCGACTCAATTTGTATGACAAGAAAATAGTATGTTTTTATTTACTTATTATATTTGTAATTTTTCAAGTATTGGCTATCAGATTTGACTCGACGAGTCGATACTTGATACCTAAGCTTGACGAGTCATATCGAGTCAAGCTACTCGTTCCAGCACCAGTTATTGGATTAGCGGTCTACCACCTTAGAAATACAAGCAAAGATATAAGCAATCACAAGATTTCTAATTATTCACTCATTAGTTATTGGTGTTTTAGGCAAGCTGGCTGGATTGTGACAGTCGGCCATAGTGACAGTAATGGGTGCGGTATGGTAGCTACGCATAATTATGTAAAATAAGTGTCCGATTCTGGAATCAAGGTTCACAATATAAAAAATATATTGGAAACATATATAAAAAGTACGGAGCGTTTGCACAAAGTGATGTTATTACTTTGAGTGGGTTGCACAAAGCGATGTTATTATTTTAGGGTGCTTGTTTATGTTTAGGACTAGTGTTTTTGCGTTATGTCATTAGCTATACCTTTTATATTATTTCGAATAGATTGCAAAAGTAAAGGAATTTAGACAATATCCTATCATTGTGAGGTGTTATCCCTTCCCACAAAGTATTGACGTGCTTTCGTGCAAAGTCCTCAAAAATTAATCTTCAATATAAACCCATAATGCTTACACACTTACTTCACAGTGTGGGCAAAAGCATATTATTATTATAGCTTTGTAGCACAAACAACCCACTTATTAGATAAGGAATTATCACCCACTCATTAACTACATGCAGGTAGGGAAATAGACTGGCTCATAATAGTATCCCGAGTGCTCAACAAACTTTATTGATTATAAATAACAACAGGAGAGCTTTGCAGCTCTATGCCAGATATAAGAGCTAAGAAATTAATTGACTACCAGCGGTTCCAGTGACAATTGAGCAAAATTGGTGTAAATGTACACGCTAATGTATTGACGAGATAATTTTTTTTTTCATGCATAATAGCGCACCAGCCATATTGAATAGAACCAGAAAAACTGAGCATGTCAGTAAGCAATTAGCAACATATTAGGAAGTATATTCAATTTTAGAACTTATTTACGTTTTGAGTACAAAGAGTGAATACGATCTGTTAAATCCCTACCCGGCTTGGCAATAACAGCAAGGTTTTAGTTTCACATAAATTTTAAAAATATTTATATTTGGAGCTAATGTAATATTTAATCAGTTCACGGGTAGACAGGCACTAGTGCACAGGTAGACAGGCACTAGTGCACCGGTAGACAGGCACTAGTGCACAGGTCGACAGGCACTAGTGCACAGGTAGACAGACACTAGTGCACAAGTAGACAGGCACTAGTGCACAGGTAGACAGGCACTAGTGCACAGGTAGACAGGCACTAGTGCACAGGTAGACAGGCACTAGTGCACCGGTGGACAGGCAGTAGTGCACAGACATGTTACTTCTATGCTTGAAATAAAATAAACTGCTGTAGTACAACTTCGCCAGTGATGAAGATATCTCATCTATCAGAAGGATTACAACAATAAATTTGATAAAACATAACAATATGTAAGAATGGTTATGGTTACCCATTTCTGTCTCCACCTGACTTACCGCATATCCAACACCAACAGTGGCTGAAAGGCCAGCTTCACAATATTTATCTTGATCAAACCTTATGAGAAGTGATGTCTTCCCCGTTTCTGAATCGCCAAGAATTATAACCTAAAGATAAAATAGAAGAATAGCGAATCAAAAATACAGAACAGTAAACCGAGAGAAGCTATAAGAAATGAATAAAAAAAATCATGTTCATCAATTATTTAAAATTTGTATCGGATTTAAAAACAAAGACCAATTGAAAACAAACGCAGCAAGACCACAACAATTTTATATAGCGATTGTAAGCCAATAAGATACTTTGAATACGCGATATGTGATATCCTATAACATCATGCTGTTAAAAAATCCGTGAGTTGTTTGTTTCACAACTGAGAGATTACTGTAGCCATATGCGGTTCCTAATTTGTTCTCAGTTTTAGGGCCGGAGCACACCCAAGCAAATTTCAGTTTTGAGTTCAGAGCCTCGACCAGAGTCCTTTAGCATTAATACCTCAGTGTACTCCAGTCGCTTGATATTTTAACAAATCAAGTGAAGTGGCACACATGGAATGGAACCCAGGTCACCAGCGTGATGTCCATGTCCTCATTCCATTGAGCAATCAAATCGCTACTACAATGTTGTTGTAGTTTAAGTACAATGCCCAAGAATGGAGGAATCCAAGGAATTGTTAGGTGCAGCGTTGTAGTTTTTCACTTTTCAGTTCAACATAGTTCTAAGATTTCAGTGGGGGTTTTCAGTTGGGACGCTATCGCATGCTATCAGGAGAAGACAACTTTGCTGCCTACATTTTGTTGTTTGCTGTTTGTTGTTTTAAATCACTGGTTATTTAAAAAATGTGCGCACTTGCAGCCACCTTCAAAGGAAACGTCCCGGAGTGAAGTGGTAACATTAATCAAGTGCCCCCAACCCCCATCATCTTTGAACAACCAAAAAAGTACTTGGTGAGGCATACATCTTGGGCTAGGCTAGCCAGGCCATTAAACTTTATTAAACATGCCATTTTTATCACCATCGGTTCGACCTATGGGTGATAACTCATATATACTTGAGAGAGCCATTCAGTCTGGCTATGCTAGGCTATGCATGTACCTCAAATGTATGTCACAATATCTTTCTATGCCTTACAATTGTTTTGAATTTGAAATCCTTTGAAGTGAAGCAATGTTGGAAAAAAATTGTATGCAACCTAAACCATCATGATTAAACCAAATCACAATTATATTCCTCAACTGTCAAGCCAACGAATAAGCCAATGTTTAGGAATATTTTTTATAGATGAATCAAAACATGTGACAATAAGACTTGGCAAAGTGAGCCCAAGCTACATGTACGTAGCTTGGGTTACCCCAACTACATGTACATAATACAAAAGTAAATATGGAAGAGAGCACACAAATATATCACTCCAACACACACCTTCCCTTTCGGCGACAATGCCTAGAACCAGGACTGTAATCTGGACCTAGTCCCTAGAACCAGGACTGCGACCAGGACCTAGTCCCTAGAACCAGGACTGCGACCAGGACCTAGTCCCT
>JAOQGN010265846.1:0-10296 GCA_027564295.1 Himantozoum antarcticum | reverse complement strand
TTCGCAAGGCCGATGCGGCGGAACATCAAGCGTAATTATGCGTTTTTTGTGTGGAAATATGGCTTTTCGCAGCCGCTCTGCTAATCTCTCACCAGTACCAGCATTTCCAACTGAAATCTCCGTTAATGATACACCAGAACAAACAACCTCAACAGTTGACTTCACTTCAAAGAAACTAAAAAATAATATGATTAATGTATCAACTGTTGGCAAAGTTACATGACAGAAGCTGCTAGTTGCGCATATATTTTACACTTTTTGGCTCTAAATAGACACAGTTGGTATTGTTTTCGAGGTTGCAAAAGAATTTCAAATCTCATGGATTTGAATACATAATTTTAAATTAATGCAAATAGTGACACTTTGGAATTACAATAATGTGACCAACATTATAATGAGCTGGCTCTAGACAATGGGCCCGTGTTATACGGTCCTTGCTCGCTGTGGCCATGAGGCAGATTTAGTTTAAAGCTTCAATTAAAAAAGAGGAAATATATTTGGACATTGAATTGGATTAAAAACCAATTGGCATGATTGTTTATTATCCATTAGCATTAATTAAATCCAAGCGGGATGACGATTAATAACATGTACTTGCTTAAATGTACCAGGATGAAATCCAGCGTAGATACTGCATGTTGTAATAATTAAATCATATTAAGCAATTCGGCAATAATCCGCCAAAAATAACGAAATGTTAAATGGATGATAACAAATTATGATTCATAAACTGTTGTTCTGATGTTTTTGCCGGCGAAAATGCAGATTACTGATTACTGTGAACTTTGTATGACAAACCATAAATATTTTCCATGCAATCCATTTAAAACGACCGGTTACAAATTACTATTCTTCCTTAAATCGGGATATTTTTAGTTCGCTAGTCACCACAAATGCATATGGCGAATTGCACAACATCTTTATTATTTGGACAAACATTTGCTATTATCTACCAAGAAAGTCTTACTTTAGCTTTAGAAACATCTAATTCTTGTTTGCCCTCATCCCTCTGCATGTGAAGGTCATTCAAAGCAAACGACGCCTTTTCAAGCTTCGACTGAAGCTGGGCGACCTCGTTCAGAGCCACTGGTGGGTATGACTGAACCTAAAAGGAAACGAAAATCTATATTATATTATAATCGACAATGTGCATGGCGGCTACTGGGTAGCCGTTCTCGTGGCAAGCAAATGACACAGCGACTATAATTGGTGCATCAGTTAGTAGTTAGAAGTACAGAATCAGCAATCAGATACAAAACGCTGACACTGCGTGATGAGATAATGACACCGGTGAGATGTTGACACTGAGTGATCAGATACAAAAAGATGCACGTGATGGCAAGTAAACCAATATTATTTTGTTAAAGTAGTAATGCTAAGATCTTACTGCGCCTTGATCTCGTATCACATATTGATTTATTAAATTGTTTATAGAGGATGTAGGATAAGATACAATTGTAAGCAATTGTAAAATAACTTGCTGATCACTATATAACAACCAAAACATTTTTTAAATGATAATCAATATCTATTATTTATACAAAAATAATTTATTACTATTTATTAAGATTAAAATAGAATTTAAAAATGTTTATTCGGGAAAGTATATAATATAAATATATTAATGCATTACATTTAAAACTTCATATCAGAATATTAATATAAAACAACCTCTAAAAATAAACACATTAGACAAACAAAAATTAATTTCTGCTAGTAGGTAAACCCGTAAGTTACAAAAGTTAGCAATACTCGTACCCGCTCAAGAAGTGATTGGTTTTGCTGCTTGAGCTCGTCTCTCTGCTGAATGAGCTGTTCTAGTATTACCTCATGCTCCTGGTTTAGGTCTGTCAGACTACCATCTAGCGCACAGTTCTCACTCCTCACCTCATCCAACTGTCGCCTGCACTCATCCACCTCCCGTCGATGTTCAGTCAATTCTTGTCGATTTTCAGTTAATTCTTGTCGATTTCCCGTCAACTCACATCGATTTTCGTTCAACTCAATCCGATTTTCAGTCAACTCATTTGCGTTTTCTATTAGTTCTCGACGACAATCACTCAGTTCACGATGACTATCATCTAACTGGGCAGATAACTCCTCGATTTCAATATCCTGCAAAGCATTGAGAGCAGCCATTGTAGTGAAACAGCAGAAAATATCAACAAACCCATCAGGATTCATATTTTACTAAACTCGCTCATAAAATAAGAGTAATAGCTAGTCAATGCAGGACTTGCTCCCTCACTATTAATGAAATCAGATCTATATTTCTATTTCTTTTCTTGGGCACACAACAAACAAGATGACATTTAAAATCTAAAAATTAAAGAAGTTAAAAGTTAAAAAGATGTGTCACTACGGGAGCAGATTGCATGTAATAAATGGCAATTGAAAGGGTGGTTGACTCCTCTACTTGTGATATTTAGTGGGAGCATGCATTGTCAAAGTATATGCACAAAGAGACATTTTACAGACGTTAATGGCCAAATAGCATTGAATATAAAAAAACTATTAGATACAGTAGGTATGTAACATAATTTAGAGCTTATGATGAGTGGCTGAAACAAGTTTAGCTCAAGCTATGCACAGTATAGTTAAGGCAGTTAAATACCATTAGCTCCATGGTCAATTAAAAATAGCCAAATTGCCAATCCATGAAGTTTCTGCCAGACATGGGATGGCTTGATATGAGCTTGCTATCTAAATAGCTCTAACAGGATACTAATTGGCCAGATGTTTGACCTCAAAGAGGTACCGCTTTTATCATAATGACATTACCAACAATTTCATATGATATCATTAAAACTGGCTGAACAGATATTTGAATTGCAGGAACACCTTCGCATTGATACATTGTCACAATTTTAATAGGCTGGTTCAAAACCAGTTGAATTATCACCTCATTTCTCCTGTCAGAGGTTGTCAACTGGTGATTGATGTCGCAGGTTTATTATTCATTGCCTTGGGTTTGACACATCTATATTTGCAGTTGTTCTGGGGGATGCATAACCAGGCTACAACTGCCAAGGATGGGAACTGGACAGACTGATTAGTTAATAGATTTCTCCACACATTCTAATTTGACTAAGCCGTAAATTGGCAGCTAAAATAATTGTATTCCCATCCTTTTGATACAGACTCTACAAATACTGCAAATTACAATAAATTCCCAAAGTCAATTACTTTTGTGTTATTTTCAGCTGAGGTGTCGTAAGCCAATGATTGTTAGGCAGGAAGTGAAAGTATATGTCTTAGGACTATAAGTAATTAGAGCCTTCACAGATTGCCAATATCAGCAGTTCTAGCAGAGGCCCTTGTGAAGGCCCTTGCATCCTGACCCAAATATGAGTGGATAACTCCAACACGTCATGTCAGCTGCAGACTTCAAACTCACCTTCTTGTACTCTGTGCTCTCGTGAGGAAGGTCATAGCCAGTCTCCTGTTCAGGAGCTTTACTCCTACACACTACAACAACGATAATCAGCAGTTAGTCAGTATTAGGCACAAACTGGAAGCAGGGCAGGCGGTGGAAATACTCGACGTCAAAGTCCTATTCACCATCTATGAACTTCTCCTTCAATCTCTTCAAGTTCATTACAGCGGTTTAGTAACAGGGCATCTGGGCTTCATCCCCAAAACAAAAGTACGCCCACCCGACCCAAACACTCATTTATGACCTGCCAGTTACGGGCCATCCGTAGAAAGTTCTGAGTATCATCATTTGGAACAGAAAAGTTGGTGGTTTGTTGTGACAGCCTTTTCAGCTGGCCGCAATACGGAATTTGGTGACTTAATGGACAGCTCTCCGACAACCAGATGTTAAGGGTTTACCGCTCACTCAGTGTGATTTATTCTACAGTCATTCAACGCTGCATTAGTTCACATCAAAGTATTTTAATATATTCAGTAATAGCCAGGCGCTAGTTGGTTGAGGGAGTTGAATGCTGGTTGATACTGGAGGATGATAGATCTATCATATATAATGGTACAAGTGTCAAATATCACATGCCACATATAACTGCCAGATGCTATATAGACTAACTGCCAGCATATCTACTGCACATTTCGGTTACCCCAAGCAACCATTTCGTCAATTTATGCAGGTTTTTGGTGAAGAGAATTGGAAAATAATAGACTCTACAGTCCAAAAAACAACTTTAATTTATATTCATGATGAATTCATGATGTCAGATGGGATTGGGGAGATAAGTTAAGGAGGCTTTGGTGAACAATCGCGTCTGAGTCATACTAACTGGGGCTGGCTGAGTCATACTAACTGGGGCTCTGCAACTGTACTATAATGAGATTTTAAACCCTTGCCCAAAAAGACAATCAAGTTCCTATAACCACTAGCCTAGGATTATTGTGAGAATAGCTGCCAATAGTCTACTAGGGATGATCCACACCACAGCGTGCTAGTCTAGCTTTGATCCACACCACAGCGTGCTAGTCTAGCTTTGATCCACACCACAGCGTGCTAGTCTAGCTTTGATTCAATCTATTCCAGGCACTTGAAAATTTACAAAAAAGTAAATAGTCTAATTTTTAGCTTGATGAAATTGATAACGCGTTTCGTACAACTGATTTTTCAAGTACAAAAGATTCCAGTATTTCCACAATACGCTCATTGGGTATTAAGTCCTATAGAAGGGGATGGTTCTAAAAATGTAGTTGGCAACGGAGTCCGAGTCAGTAGTGTAATAATAAGCACGAGGTAATGCGTTATAAAATTACAACATTGACCCTAAATATAATGACCCTAAATACGACATTGACCCTAAATATAAAGCCAATTGTTAGTTAGTGATTCACTTACGAGACAATTCATTCTGAGTAGTGGTCAGCTGACTCTCCAAACTTTCCAAAGATCTCTTTCCATCATCCTCGAGCTACAAAAATCAATATGAATCCGTGAATATGTCTGCAAGCTGGTTTCAGATAAGCTAAAAATATCTTTTACGACAGCAGAAGGAATATGAGCCCATTTTATTATTATTATTATTATTATTTATTTATTTATTTTAGTTGTAAAGTGCTCTATATATATATACTTCAGAGTTTTTCCCAATTACCCAATAAATGAGCAAATAATTGTGACGCATGTCCAATAGCTGCAAACATATTTATTATTAATTAACATTTAAATCATCAAGTATATTAAAGTCATCTTGAATTTTTTGATGCCATACACCTTTCTCAAATTGGCCATAGTAATTCAACTTTAACCAAAGTTTAAGTTCCCTAAAAGAGATCACTAGAAAACATTAGTTACCAGTTAGTAGGTTATTTTATAAAAACTAAAAAGACAAATACCTTGTTCGCAGAGCAGTCAGTTATTGTGCAACTGTGATTAACTCTTTGTATAACTTAAAAGACACAAGCAACTGATAATATCAATTAAGTTAATGTTTGATAAATCACGGTCAGTCTCTCAGCATAACATACTTTTGATTAAAACGCTAGTCTGTTCTGCCTCGTCAGATAATAATCGAGTGTCGAAACTATTTCTATATATGGTAACAAAACAATTGCAGAAACAAAAGCAACGTGAATACCTCTAATACATACACAATGATGGAGTGTACCAAATCAATTTTGCTTGTTGTCTATATTGATTGATACACGTTATCAATGTTCCTGCCGACAATGAGAATCGTTCACCTCTGATTTTGTTTCAAATAGCTTTGGTTTGGTCAGCGAGTACAGATTAGATTGCGCTTCCATAGAAAGGCAGTACAGGTTTATTGTTATTGTAGGACTGGAACCTTATGCAATGGATTCCGATATTGTAATTGAAGAATGCAATATTGGGTATAACATATTATTAATTTGATAAGGCCCAGTTAATGCTGCGATCCATTTCCGCCACCTCTGCTTGCTTACAATGAAAAATTAGGAAGATTAGTTTTACCAAACATTAGTATAGCCTACCGTCACCAAAAAGGGATGACGGATGTCACAAATTTCCAAAAATCTTTCATTAATTCACTAACGGCTATGAGCAGTTTTACTGACATTTTGACATGAAACATCTGACAAATCTCAACTGAACCAGATACTTAGGAACCTGCAATCACCAAGCACAACAATGTACTAGGCTATGTAGAATGCTTATTTTCTCCTTTGTTTTAATCATATCTGACAGTTGTAGAGTTTGTGGAAGTAATGCTTCATTTTCGGACATGAGCAAGATGAGAGAAAGCTGGAATAGCAATAAATCAGGTAGAATGGGAGTAGTTTCGTCTATAAAGAGAGTGGGATGACAAACAACTTTGGATAGTAGTTAATAAGGCACAGGATCTGCCATGTACTGCTCTTTACTCTTCTTTCAACTCTTCGCAATTTATTACAGAGCCTATGGAGAAAGTACACACCCATCATTGAGGGAACCTGGCCAGGCACGCATTGTCCTCAGCATTTCTGGAAAAAGTGGTGGGCGTGTGCAGACCACTCAGTCCACATTGTCCAAGAGAGTGCATAGGCACAGGCATTTGTGTCAGCACTTGGTTGGTATTCTACGCCCCATCCCAGTGCAAAACTGTTCAAAATGTACTGAACCAGTTATCCTTGCCGCCCTCAACTTCTGCCCATTATTCTAGTTGGAAGAATGAGGTACCATTGTGTCAGTGCTTAACGAGTGTATTATAGCCTATTGATAAGGAACCATACAATCTAGCTCAGTGCGAAGCTGTTCAGGTTTAGCCAGCCAGTAACCATAATGGTTGCATGGTGCACCGACTCAGAACAATAGCTAATTGACTCGGCCTGACCAAACCAAGGACAAACTCTTTACAATTTTATAGAGCAAGATCAGCATTGTAATCTGTGTAAATATGACAGACAATAGCTGCAAATCGCATCTCATATTTCTTTATTAATACAGTGCTACCCCCATTCAGCCCTTAATCTATCCAGACACTTTCAATGTTAGCTTAGCTGGTCAATCAGTAACAGAAAATTGATCAGCACCAAATTGCAGTTTGCACCTAAATCTGGACAAAGTACTGGTGACAAATAGAAACATTTCCCCAAGGATGACTGACCGATATCATTTCCAAAGAAAGTTGCATTTATTTTGACCGAAACACATGCACTTTTCATAGCTCAAACACTAGCAGAGGCTGATATCCATACATCCATCATCAACATTGTAACAGCCGGCAGTTCATAGAGTGAGCATCAGAGGGCATCAGTTTGCATGTATCACACAAATCGCTCTATGGATGATTTGTGTGATACATGCGAACGATGCGGCTGGTCTGTGAGAGACAGGCTGGTCGTGCGATCTTAACCATCATAGGCAGGTCGCACAAAAGTTTCTCACAGCCTTCAACCTTCGATGAGTTGAAACTCACGCAAGATGAAGACTGTGAGAAACTTTTGTGCAGGACACGTAGGTGTGCCCTGCAACCCAGGCATATTCAATTGCATGAAAAATTGCCACAAGCGTGCCTATAGCTTTTGACTGCCACACACAAAACAGCACTCTTGTGTCAACGAGTCTACAAAACCAGGCTTTACGCAAGAGCTAACGACAGTCCCTACACATAGATGGTACTTGGCAGACCTTGCAGTAATCATGTGCTAGGCAACTCCTGACGATAGGATTATTGGCATACAATACTTGTATGCCGTGATGGATACCAGCCCAGTCAGCAAATATGCAGACTGCGCCATTTTTTGTTAATTGAACTTTGTTTGATAGCCCCTGGTGTAGACCACATTGTTTGATAGCCGCTGGTGTAGACCTCATTGTTTGATAGCCCCTGGTGTAGACATCGTTGTTTGATAGCCCCTGGTGTAGACCTCATTGCTTGATAGCCCCTGGTGTAGACCTCAAATCCCTGGTCAATATCTAACCTATGCCATAGGGTTACCCATATCTAGCCCATGCTGCCTAACCTGTGCCATATCTAGTCCCAGCCGCTCTATGCTGCCGATATCTGTTTCCTAACATAATTACACTCCATATTTATTTAAAAAGCATTAAAATTTACTAATTAATTAAAATGTGTTACCCTACAATGAGATGAATGCTGAAAAGGATGTAGGATTAGGGTGTAAGACAAGTGGGTGTGAGATATGGAGAAGTAGGACATGGAATTTCAAAAATTTCCATGACAGTAGAAATTTATTACATATGTACATTATTTATACTAATTAGTAACCTTAGTAACTAATTATACCAGAATATCAAGTAAGTGCGGAAATGTGGAAATATAGGAATAAATAATATTGTAGACAGAGAACTACTCTTTACTGAAATAGAAATGGTTGGGGATGTATCACCATGTGATACATCCTCCATGTGGTGCTATACTAGCTATTATGGATGCAAGAAATATTATTTCAATTTGTTTCATTTCACTTTATTTATTTATTCTTTCACTTTAATCTTCCAGTAGAGGCAAACATTTCCTGGTATTAACCAAATGTTTGACAATTATTTAGGCAAATTCAACATTTTAATTAATGAAAGTCTAGAGTTTACATTAAATATAAATAATTTAGATATATTGATGTCGCGTGAACAGGCGGTACCAGTAGAAGCCTCCCACAATCGTCAATGGTGACCAGGATTGCAAACTGTCTAAATAAGAGAATGAAGGAAGGAGAAGAAAACCCCAGTAAAAACGAAAAGTCAAAAGCATCAAAAAGGTAACAAACAAGTCCAAAGTCCGATATTTGACAAATTACATTGAAATACAAATTGGCAGACAACTTCCACAACACTTTACATTGTGCAGTAGCGACACTACTTTATATGAATGAAATCACACTGCATTAGGAATATATGAATTAGAAAGCTCACGTCTTACCAACGAAACCTACTAACACAATGCAGGCACAAATCTAACGATACTCAGCACCCTCACGGGAAGCGCTCCTAACCTCTCCTCCCAATCTGTGGATCATCTTATAGAAAGATAAAATGTTTTATTTTAATTTTAATCGAGCAAGTAGTTATAGTGATAGTTACCTTTTGGATTCGGAGTTGGAGGGCTTCCGTCTCCTCGCCATGCTGTCGTTGAAGATCTTGTATAGCAGTGGTTTGGTTAGAGGTGAGAGCTTCTGTAAAGGAGGCACATTAATACAGCATTGAAGACAAAACATCTAATACCGACCTTTCTTTGTAATAGCCAACTGAACAAGTATAGAATATACAGTTATTCACATTTGATAAATTGACAGGTGGCAGACCTGTCAACCCATGCCCGGCCCATAAAAATGCAACAACCAATGACATTTGCTATTGTGCGCGATGAATAGGACAATGGAGTGGCCAGTTTATTGCATACAATGCTATTGTGTTGGTGAATCAGGGTATTACAGAGAAACAGAATACGTGTCATGTTCACACAATGTATGCGGGCCTATACAATAATGCAAAAATTGCAGAATATTTTCAATTGCAACGAAAATAACCATTTTACCACACACTGAAAGTGTAGGATTATCAATTGTGTAATTTTCAACTGACATCATTTGCATATGAAAAGTCACTGGCATTGAAAAGGTGATTATAATTTTGAAATATAAAAAACATAAAGTAAGTCATATTGTATGATTCAAAACTCTCAATTAATAGCATAATATTTTTGGATAGCTTATCCATGAAGAACAAAGTTATCATTATTTTTTTTATAGCAACGTTGCCAAAAATCTATTACAGTCGTTGACAGATCTGCAGTGGCATAAAAAAATGAAAGTTTTAACAACTGCAATATTCAGTTATCCATCATGTAAATTTTATCAGTATCCGTGGCAACATGATAAATGAGCTCCTTTTATATATACAATTCAGTGAATGTGCATTTGACAGATGATAGCCCATAACTCATTGGTCGTCATGGTAACCAACTAAACATAGTAGCCATTTTGCATAATTCAGAGAATTTAAAATGCATAGGATGATCTAGACACATGGATATGTATGCCAAATCAGTAACCTGGTTTTACAATCTTCTACTCTGCTAGTCCTATAATAAATGCTTAGCTTGCATTGAGTTGACAGTTCAAAAAGTTTGAGCAACTGATAATGACTGGGCCATTTACATAAGTACATGTTGCATAGTTTGAAATAAACAAAATACTTTGTGTAACAAAACATTTTGACTCACAATATTTTTAATGCGTTAGATTAAATTATATTCATCACAGGGTACGGCGGGTTCACGGACAGATATTGGATAGCCGGATGGTGCTTGGCCACTGCTATCAGTAATCAGTTCTTGGATGGACTTTTGTTAGACGAGGCCAAACTGCTAACAACTGCACACAATCTTGTGTTTT
>JAOQGN010265735.1:0-10296 GCA_027564295.1 Himantozoum antarcticum | reverse complement strand
ATTCTCAGCATTATATACCAAGTGTCAGCAGAATGTTAGGTATTCTCAGCATTATATACCAAGTGTCAGCAGAATGTTAGGTATTCTCAGCATTATATACCAAGTGTCAGCAGAATGTTAGGTATTCTCAGCATTATATACCAAGTGTCAGCAGAATGTCTATTGTCTTTGCATTGCATCTACAATGTATATATTATATATATACATGTATATACGGTTGTCTAGTGGTGATGGTGGTAAATCATAGTATACATCATGAGTTTCAAACAACTGTCCAGTGCTGGTGGAATTCTAGTAGGATTCGCAGTAGGTATATGAAAATAATTTCTAGGGTCATACAAATTACAATAGCATAATTTTATTACCCGATTTTATGTTGCATAAATTGACTCAGTTTTGTGATGGGACACATATTTCTTGACAGGACATTTCAAATGAAATGTTTAATTGTATTATTTATTGTATGCATTCTCACACAAAGCGGTAAGTAAAGTATATAATTATATAATATAAGAAGTATTTAAATTACCAAATATATTAACAATTGTGCTTAAATGTGTATTTGTAGAGAAACCAGACACTTTGAGCCCATATATGAAGCAACTGATGGATGAGACCAAGGAAGAACAACAGAAGACAGCTTCTACAGATGCCAGCAGCATTGATATACACGAGGAGTTAGGTAACTGTCTTATTAATTATAATTACTAAGAGTCCAGGTGGGCAGAGCAGCTTACGAGTTGTGTTTGAGATTGCGATGATGGTCGGTGGTTTGATTCCCAGTCATGTTGCTGCTTATGCTGCTGCATACATGTGGTTGCACACTAACTCTTTTATTGGCAGCCGCCTCAAGTCATTATTGAATTGTGAGAAAGATTCATTGCCTTGAGATATACATTGTTTAGTTGCTGCTCGGGTGCAGTTGTTAGGGGGATTCCCAGTTTTCTTAGGGAAAAAATTGCCAATTCGGACTCAAAAGTGAGTGAAATTTGGCCCACTCACCCACTCATTTTAACAAGAAAACTTGGAAACGTCACAATTTAATGAGATGGCGATGCCAAAGGATTAGGACAGGCTGTTGTTTCAATTTACTGTACCTGTATTGTGTATGTAGATAGGAATGCTACATAGTTAAAATAGTGTAAAAATAATTCACGTTATCTTTCAAACATAGCATTATAATATTATTTATATTGTGCGTTTGTTATATCAAAGATGATTTTGTTTGTAATTTTTAATTTGCAACGTATTTTTATAGTATTTATTTGAAATGTAGGTCTCGTTACATTAATTATCATTTAATTTTTATAAATTATTATTTATTTCGCCGTTTACTTCTCACTAGATAATAACCTTTCCTAGTGTTATAATTTTGAATAGTATTTCTATTTGCAGTACCCACTGAACTTGTTTCAGTGTTTAAAGAATCGTGTTTAGTAATGCAATCTACCCCAATCTGTACATGTAGGTATGAATGCAGATGAGCTCAGCAATGTGCTAAACGATGGTGGTGAGGATGGTACGGAATCATTTGAGAAACTCTTCTCTAAATTTCAAATTATGAAAGGTAATCCATGTTACAGATTTAACAATTCCTTTGCTCATACAATCTCTAGTTTGTGAAATTTGTATTTATCATAATGTTACAATATTATACGAAAGAATGGAATAAAATTACTATAAGCTTTGTCATTTTGCAATTTAGTATTTAGATGTTTTAGTGAAAAATGCAAAAGCTTAAATTTTCGTCTAACATTTTATCACCCATCGTCAATGATGGATTTTAGACGAAAATATGCTTTCATTGTATTAACTCAAACAATTTAACAATAAATTACAAAATGTCCAAGGCGCTAGTAATTTGGTTTTTAATTAAAACTGCTCTCAGACATTGACATAATGTCATGTCAATGTCATTATGTGAGTTGACATATTATATTTTGAAAATATAATGTCATGTTGAAAATGTGCATGTAAAAGAAATGGTGAAATTTCAATATTTTTGGTGGTTTTGTTCTCTTTGAACATATTGTGCAACGAGCACATAACTCGTTTAGTGTTGTATTAGGCTTGTTACTTTTAGACAAAGCCGAGAGTTTGCCTGCAGATCAGAGAAAGTCTTATGCAGAAAAGGTAGCAATGTCATTCTGGGCTGCTATAGGCGGATCTGATAATGAAATAGACTTATCTGGTGACAGTGACTGAAAGGACCACCGATGTGGTAGAAATGTACAACAATAATGTATATTATATTATGTTTTTGGATACATGCTTTGTATTCAGTTGGCCTGTGTTGACAAGCTTGGAGACAATGAGTGTTAACATTAAGTGTTATACGCTACCGGTAAGACAAAGTTGAACTCTGCTTCACCTTGACAGCTCTCCAAATATTGTAAAAGCACATTGAATTGAATTTATTGAAATCCACATTTCATCAGTATTATAAATGCTATTACATAGTGGATATATTTACAATTGGAATATTTAGAATGATTAATATTTGTAACCAATTAGAAATTCTTACAAAATGTTTAAATCTTTTCAGGTTTTTAGCGAGTCTATGTTGTGTAAATAATATTTATTGTATTATAATTTATAACATTCCAATATTAGTTTTTGTATTAAAATAAATAAAATTAAGTATGGTGTACCAAATATGTCTATCAGTATATAATATCGGTATATTAATCTATCAGTTATTACGCATCACAAACACAATTAAACAAGTGTGTGGTGATGATCACTCAAACCGTCATGGGCAACCACAATCACTGATTTAATAAAAGTCATAAAAAGTGTGTGATGTTCTGTACAAAAATAGTAATAGTCACAGTACCAAGTCACAGGCTTATTTATAGCTACATGCATTAGCTGCTGTAATAAATGATTGCAGTGTTTGCTGATGTAACAGCAATCCAAGCCGTTGGTCTGGTCTAGTTGCTCTGAAGTGCTTTCCTTGTGACTAGAATTGGCAATAGCCTTCCTACTGGTCATGATGTCTGACCAGCCATCTGTAAAGAATAGCAGTAAATCACACTCTGAATAAAATGCCTGTCACATGTCAAAGATTCATGGCCCACTCATGTCAATTATACAATTTTCAACTTTCAGTTCAAATTTGGAGTTATCATATCATTAATAAACAAGTCTGGAATCTACTTTTTCATTTGTCTGTTGATGGTAGAACAGCGAAAGGTTATTAAAGAAGCTCCTCTGTTGACTTACAAAAGTATTGTTTTAGGTTTATAAAAATATGCACATGCATCGTCCATATCCAAGTGTTTATGTTCTACATACCATTAACTTTCTTTCTCACGAATAGCTGTTTTTGGTTTGTGACAAAAAAAAATCAGTCAATTTAGTTTTACATCTAATTATATCTATTTAGTTACGATACTTATCTTAAACTTCCAAGTATTACATTTGGCGAAAATACAATGTTGGGAAAATGGTATCATCTGTTCACGGCTTATGGTGTATGTGACATGGTCAATGTGGATCTGAATGTGGGATGCCCAATGGTTGACGTATAACCTAATACTATGTAACATGCCATGAGAGAAATCCTGCTTTAATTTAATAACTCTTATTTTGTGATGCTAATTTGAGAGTTGCAAGCTTATAGTGAAATGAATGAATACTTACATTGGTACCATTGCTCTCCAGATGATCATTGTCTACCGGCGCATTCTCCATTTCGACTGGAGCCGTCATTTGGTTTTCATTAGATAGTTGGGTGTCGTCTGTATCCATCTGCTCATCCAGGCGATGAGTCGGTGTAGGCAGTCTGTGAGGTGTATCAGGTGTAACAGAAGGCGAGTGGTTAGATATATTGTCCGTAGCAGATGGTGACTCATCTTGAGTAGGGTCCGTAGCAGAAGGCAAATGGTCAGTTATAGTAACAGTAGAAGGCGACCTGCCAGTTCTGTCAGCGGAAGGCGATCTCTCTGCAGTAGTGTCAGAAGATGGCCTGGCAGTAGAGGTAGTGTCGGCTATAGTATTGTCAGCAATCGCAGCACTAGTGTCAGCTACAGTAGCACTAATATCAGCTATAGTAGCGGCAGCTTTACTGATATGAGACACATTGATTGCAGACGAGGTATCCATTGATTGCTCTAAACAAAGACATAACATTAGCATTGCATCAGCATATACGATGAGGACTGAAAAATAACTTAACCAAGCCTCAGTAATATAAAAAATATGATTACACCAGTCTAATGACGTACGCTTCGTAGAGTGCTTGCCAGGTAGTATCAACAAGACACACAATGCAATAGTTCCTAAATAGGATAAAAGTGCTAACGGCTTTACATCTAATGGTAATACCCAGGATGACAATCAGCAGTATATAAATCTTCTGGTAAAATCCCTTTTCAGTCTGGCCAGCGTGACAGACTAAGTTCTCAATTCCCGGCTTGGGACACCAATATCCCAACTACCCCAAAGATCTCAGTTTAATTCAAGGTAACTGGACTGAAAAGGAAATTATTCCGATCCTCCTTGTACTTTAGATTAGTACTCACTAATATTGGTAAGCCTCTAATCTTACAGCAGCACCTCGTTTTGGGGGATCTGGGCTGGAGTCCTGCTGACGTCAAAAATTATTTCTCTGCTAAGGATCCTTGGGCAAGATTCTTAACCCTAAAGTTGCTCCCTGTGATCTGATCAGCTGGTAAAATGCTGGAGGCCAGGTGGAATTCTCTCCACTAGCTCATCTTGGATTACCACCTAAAACAATACAAACCAAATTCAAACTAACCTGTTATGCCAGATTTGTTTAGTCGCTGTAGTCGAGCCTTCTCTTTATTGAGTCTTATTCTCTCCTGCTGTTCCGCAGTCTACAAACAGCCAATTCAAATATTTACATTGCTTTTGGTGTAGCACACAATGCCATTAATTCGATATGCCACTGACTGCATCTATGATGAAGAACTTCCTCTTTCAGATTCAGCCTTGTTACTTCTCTACTTTTAGCAAATCTTATTAATAACATTGGAACCAATAAGACTCTGCTCTATATGTGTACCATTTATGAGTTGTCCTCGAATGCTTAACCAGTCTAAAAAATAATGATCTGAACAATTCATATTGCTGAATTGCCAGTCCTGGTTTACCCGGCTGTCCCAAAGGTAATGCTCTAGTAGGTAGCTGGTGCTAGCTGATAATGGATGGGGTTTGAGCAGAAAATGTGAGAAATAGGTAAGCTAGGTGGAATACTTACCAATGTGTTATTGCCAGAAGAAGTGTTTGCCTTAGTTTTAGGGTATGGGGTGCTCGCAGTTAGGACAATTCTCTGAGAATTATCCTGCCTTTCCTGTTCCATAATGTCATTCAGTGCTTCTTCATCATCTTCTAGGACCTGGTGATCTGGCTGTAATATATCAACAGGTTTGTTGATTAATTGGCCATTTATTTTATCACCAGATGCAGGGACATCATTTTGTCAAAGCTTGGAGTAAACCATCCTATTACGTCAAAGCTTGGAGTAAACCATCCTATTACGTATTTGCAACTATTTTTTTTGCGAATTGTAATTTCCAGAATTATATGGGACAAAACGTATAATGCATGCAATAATCATCAAGCTAATTAATACTTCTGTTGGGCATCTTAAAAATGCATCTTTAATTGAAGAATTGATACAAACCACTTGGTTCTAATTGCCCTCAACCATGTAAAAATGAATAATAATATAGACATACAGTATATACAAAGGGTACATACACTTCATAATGCTTAGGCTGAGAACGTCTGTATAGCCAACAATCGCTGCCAGGGGCTCGTTGACTAGATAGAATATGACAAGAAAAGACAAGATTTTATTATTGAAATGGGAATCAGAAGCAGATATAAAATAGCACAATTTAAAGTTTATAGACATATAAGGATTGCAGGTGTATCTTCTGCTAAAGGTCTGGTAACATATGGAACTACAGATAGTACCAAAGTGACCAGTTTTCTGGATTGGCTCTCAGAGTCGTTGGCCAGACAACAGTTACAAAGGACCAACACAAAAGCTAACCTCGTCATGTATTAGAGGTCTGTCCATGTCCTCATTAGCAGGTGTGTCAGCAGGCATGTCAGCAGGTGCTCCCTCCTCATTGTCACTCACTTGCCTTATATAATCATCATCTAGCAGAGGCATATCTAGCCGGATCTTATTGACACATGTCTTTGTGTGAAATGGAAATAATTGAAAGATTACACATGACAGATCACCGATGTAACTTCAAGTCTCATAATGAAGACGGCCCATTTATATTTCCACTATTTATATGGTTGGCACGTAATGATATTTGGTATCAAAAAATACCAACAAAAGCTAATACATACAGCAACTGTTTGTAGAGCACAGATCACATTAGTGCCTTCACTATGTGACACACGGGAGTTGTGTGCCCCAATGATTGAAGAATAACTACGCACGTCCCTGTGATAGCCAAGACGCCACTTGTATGTGTTAGCCAATCACAAAGTTTTCTCCGAGTAATTAATATCGTTAGTATCAACCAAATAGTGGGAGGCAACCATACAAATCTGTACCAAATTATCGCCATCTTGATTGGAAAATATCATAGTGTATGTAGTGTTACAAGCGCACACTCATTGGTAGTGACAGACAGCATGTGACTTTTAGGATTCATGGTATACAATATTACAATAAAGTGGCCCTCCATATCAAGCGAAATGAGGCAATGGTAAAGCTTCAAAATAAGGTTCTAAAGTTTAGGTTGCATATTTTGTGTGCAAAATTAACGATTTCTAAAATGCATTAGAAAGCTAGAGATATGGGCTATGCAAATATCCCATATTCCCCTATTTAAGCCGATTCTGGAAGGATCAGTCACAAATAATACAAAACAATACTGGTTATTCTTTTTAAAAACAAAATCTAAATGTGGGTAGTGCGAGTTTTTTTGTTTAGGCGAACAATACAATTAGTACAAACGACAATGAAAGATAACAATATCGTAACATATTTTTGATAAAAATATATTTTAAACATAATATAAATTTAATTAAATATACATAAAATAAATTAATATGAAATTAATTAATAAATTAAGGCTGATTTCGGCAAGCTGAAACGACGAAATCTATTATTTCACCGTGTCACCCAATTAAATAAATCTATCGTCAGCCATAATTCTGACTTCTTATCCCCAATATTGATAACTATGTCAAGGTTACACTCACAGTGATCTCTCCAAACAATGGGATTCAAGTTAAATATAGGCTATGCAAAAACATGCAGGCAATACAATTTTGAAAATCTGCTGACTCGACGACCCAGTCGTTTCGCCAAAATATAGTTTCTTAACCCGTTTCCTGCCACGGGAGACTATAGTCGCCCAAGACTGAATCCGTCATAGCAGTTAAGTATTCAAGATACAGATTTGATATTACGCTCATTGGAAAGCCCTGGTCCTGTTCTCTTGGAATCTATAGTTTCAAATGACTAGTAGTCATACAAGAGCTGTAATGGCTGCTCAAAGACTGCCCAGTTTGCATTCCCATTTTTGTGTACAAATTACTAGAGTGAATTAATCCCTATCCTGTCATTGTGTATCCATCAACCAAATGTGAATAGATAGCTTGAACAAATTTGGCACTATATTGTGCTCTACAACAATATGGGGGTTAGCGATTAGTGTAAATCCTTGAATTTTGAGTTATGAGCAAATTAAAGAGTCTGATCATACCAAAAGTTCTTATTTTACATCTCAGGAGATGCAGCTTTCTTATATTACATATCAGAAAGCTGCTTCTTAGAGCTTTCCAAAAATATATTGGTTGATGGGGGGGGGTTTCACCCTTTGCTTTCATATAGCAGTAAAAAAACGGATTTTCATTCATAGTCCCAAAATAGCTGGCAGGTAAAGGGTTAATAAAAAAAAGAATGTTTTTTGTTCAAAATAATCATTGTTGCCGAACTTGTTTTTGGGCTGCTCAAGCCATAAGCCGCCGTTTCGCGCTTACCAAATACTCCCTAAATTAAATAAATAAATATAATAATAAAAAATATAAAAACACAGATATTTACAGAAAATCGGGTGTCAGAGTTGCATCCATCTATCAGTATTTGAGTAATTTTGACCTGAAACCCCACCCAGTAGATATGGGGCTTGTGGATTGAGGGTTGGGACAAAAAAGACTCCAAAAACTTATAGACGGATGTGACACATCGAAAATTGCAATATACATACTTGCACTGGTTTCTTTTGTCCGAGTCGTTCCACCCTTTCTATAAGTTCATCGAAGGGCATCTTAGGAAAGAGTCTGTGTGCCCAGTGTTCCATCACACCCATCATTTTGTTAAGGTCACTGGCTTCATGACCTTTACCTTTGTACTTTACATCTTCAAACAGTTTGGGTAGTATAGGAATGCCCCTTTCACCTGTCAGCCTGTAAACACCGCATCCATACTGCAGACAGGTTCTCAGTGTAACACAGTTCGGTTTAGCTCAGTTTGAGAGCTTAGGACTAAGTACACAAATTCCGGTTTGAACGGCAAAATCTCAAGATCCAAGTCTTAGTCAGGCTGTCAGAGTGACCGAACTGAAAAGAAACTATACCTACTGTTGTTTTATCGTTGTGGTAGTAGTGTAAACCCTAAAGAGCTTTACCACATTTAGCAGTCAATTATTGCACTGGAGGCTTCTCTTCAGATTTAGGTTGAGCATGGAGAATTGTTTGGATTGTGGTTGAATGGTTAGTGGCTTAAATTTCTCTGCTTGGAGACATTTCCTCTTCTGTTAGTATGTAGATAAGACCGCATAGTTGCACTTTACTTTTGTGCCAATCTATAGACTACAGTTTCTAGTAGATTTTCGGTAGAATATTGCAAGCACTGCATGTTATTAGGAGGCCGCACTGTGGCTTAGAAATATAATATAGATTTATTTTGAGCGGGAGTAAATTCATCTCAGTTAATCTTCTACATGCGTCTAGTATGATGTGATGCATATGCAGCAATAGGCTGGAGTAATATTACATGAAGCAACTACATGCATTACATTTATAGTATGGAGCTGCATGTCACCGCACTGATATTTAAAGTTATCTTTCCTTTCATATAATTGCTAAGAGGGGAAATCTCTGGTATATAACACCAACATTGAAAAAGTATACTCAACTAACTCGTGCATTACTTGCTATTCATGATAGTACATCGCTATAACAGTACATCAACTTATTTCATTTCTATGTTTCAAAATCCCAGCTAATGCAGCCTGATTATTGACAAACTGACGAACTGGAATTTTAATTCAGTTAATCTTCACACTGATCTTAAAAATTATCGTCAACGTTAATCGTAAAAATAACCCGATCAAGTAGTAGCCTTAGTTACTCCAAACTTGAAAAATTTCAAAAATTTGAAAAATCATAATCAGTTACACCCACATAATAATTCACCAAACTACATATACATCTGTTTCATGAAATAGATCGATTATATCGCATAATCACCGTTTCGAATATTATGATACTGAAATGGACTTTACTCCGTCTGTTAGGAGTGGATGTGAAGTGCATTTACTTCTTTCACTGTCTGTAGCAACATGTAGCATTAATGGCCTATTGATGCAATAATGGCCTACTGAAGCAATAATGGCAATACAAGCAACATAAGATGTCTCTGGCGGGGCCTCCAAAACTTTGGTAGGAAGTTTATTTAGCTCCTTGGAGAAGTACAACAATAGTAAAAGAAGGCGAGTAGATAGTACAATACCGTATGTAAAATTATGCATGTATCTACTCCGGCAGGAACAACAAGACTGAAGCATATTAAGATATAACAACATTACTATGCATGGTAGCTGGCCCATTAAGGGCTGTATCAGTAATGTATAGTTTCATATATAGGGATTGCATTGCAATACAATAAATCTGAATTAAGCAAGGTAATCCACGACGGGAGGCGAGCGAAGTGAGCCGTTAGTCGTTTTATGACAACACATGCACATACAGCTAAACATAAACCAGACTGAATATCAGATGCACTTAGCCCATTTCTGTCAATGGCGGGGCGTGTATGGGTGCGCCCTGTGTCTATCAAACAGATAAATGGTTAAGGTATAAGCTGCGAGTAGCAAGCTGAACCTGCGTCAATTTTCAACAAAGTGACCCTTATTTAATGTTGACCATTTCTCAAGCTAGCCTTAATTACTACTCTAAATAATGCATAGTAAGCTTAATAAAGATGTGGAAGATAAAAAAATTGAAGAAAGTGTAACACTTACGGTAAATTTCTCAAATTGAATGACCTGTGTAGACTGTGGTCATTGCGTT
>JAOQGN010265624.1:0-10297 GCA_027564295.1 Himantozoum antarcticum | reverse complement strand
AAAGAGAAAAAGTAGAGAAATATCAAGAACTGGCTAGAGAGATGTGCAAAATCTGGGAAACATAAGTGAGTGTGTTACCCATAGTAGTAGGAGCACTCGGAGCAGTGGGAAACTTGGAAGAAGAGATGACAAAGATATAAATGGGGAAAGAAGTAGACAGAATACAATTCACAGCTCTATTAGGATCGGCACAGATACTGAGAAAAGTGTTGGATCTCTCAGGATAAAGGCTCTAACCGGAATCCAATGCTATAAACACCAGTAGATACCAACAAACACTGTGGAAACCAATAATAATAAAAGTACCAACAGCTAGCTCCTCCTACACATCTAACTACAATGAGTATTACTTCCACTTTATATCCTGGTCTCTTCTCTCTCGTTTCAACAGCTACCGTTTGAAACGAGAGAGAAGAGACCAGAATATAAAGTGGAAGTAATACCCATTGTAGTTAGATGTGTAGGAGGAGGTATGACAGAGGCTGAAAGACAAGTGCGAAAGATAATTGTAGACAGTGATCGAGTTAGATATGTGTGTCAAGAGTGAAAACGGTTTTCTTTGAAGGAGAAAGCATGATAAGAAAAGTGTTTTCTGGGTTAAGTTCAACCCGAGTAAAGGGTTTGGATTAGCCGTCACTGTTTCCACACGTTGGTTAGTGTCCACACAATATCGTGGGTAATGTCCCGCTTATGCGGGCTTCCCGCATAAGCGGGACATTACCTTATAATATTATGTTGATATATATAATAATAGTTATTATTATATAGTAGCCTCATAGAGATACACTATACCTCTATGAGGCTACTATAACACATCAGAGAAAGATTACCATCAAGGGGAAGTAAGCATTACATAAAAATTATTACAGTATTACATATTACAGTATTACAGTTACAGTATTACACATTACAGTATTACACATTACAGTATTACACATTACAGTATTACATATTACAGTATTACATATTACAGTATTACACATTACAGTATTACTTATTACAGTATTACATGTATATACGTGTAATGGACTTATAATTATTTACAATACATGTATTGAATGCCAGTGTACTAATAAGAGGACTGTGTTGTTAGGTGTTACCATTTCGCACACCTAGTCCCACCTGTGCACCCAGTCACACCTAATCTACTCTAGTAGACAGCGTACTATTATTACATTAATGGCTCAGCTCAGCACATCTATATTAATGAACCAGTAGACAGGGTGTCTGGTGTATGTTTATAGCAACTCAGCAGTGTATACTCTGTTGTTGGGGTGAGGACGGTTCAGTTTGTGGTGAGGCCAGAGTATCAATATTCTGTTTGTAGCAACTATATTATATGAATGATACATTGTAAATAATTTAGTGAATTTTATTTTTTTAATTAGATCCATTATAGCACTGCATATATTATATACTGTTATAAATTAAACGTGGTGCTACGCGCGACAATACAGATACTAGTGCATCAACTGTGGGAGTAGGTTGATCATGGATAAGGACAGAGTGGATTATGTTGACAACTGGTATATCTTTGGTGCAGAGGGAATAGACTCAATTACGGTATTATAAAATAGGGCTAGGATTTCTTATGGCAGAAATTGGCCTGAGATTTGTGTTTAGGGTTTTAGGTGTTGGGTGTTTGGGTTTTGCGTTTTTTTATATTGCAAGCTTGTTGATGCTATTGTAAATGTCTACCTAAAATAGTTACCTCACAAGAAAAAAAATGATATTGGACAATTTGGCAGAGGTGGTTTCAAATCTCTGTAATAACAATAATTAGGGTTGAAGTTTTGGTGAAATGGTGATCAGCAGACTTTCACTTACTAAAGTGATATATCTATATATACTGAAAATCAATTATAATAACAGTTTGTATGCATGCCAAAGCGTAAAATTGATCAAACTAAGCTTTAGTAACTTTATCCATATGAAAATTAAAGTCAAACACCCATATGTTATCGTATTAATTGGTGATTTGAGGGTTAGTCCCAGATGCAAACTAGGCGTATATTGCAACGGTGTTATATTTAACAGGCCTATTGTAATTATTGTCGTAATTTTGTAGTTGTAAATATTAGTAGACACTACTAGTAGGCCTACTTAGCCTTTCCCGTCATGTGTGTGGAGTTGCCTCTCTGGCGAGGCAGAGCCGAACAAAGGAAAAATTTGTCTCGCTCAATTCGGCAAATCCACACACGTGACAGGCAGGACAGGTTACAGCAACTAAACTAGTCATAACAAAAGCAGTTTTTTCACATAATGATATCTAATGATTATGTCGTTTTACTTATTTGGCATGATCTCAGAGGCATGTTACTCTCCCACCTGCCGTTTGAGAGCACTCAATCTAGGCGTTCAACAAAGTAGACATTTGGTCATTGATTTCAGTGGTTCAAAAAACGAATAAATCATTACTACATAAGATTTTACAGTTATGTGCAGGTCTGAGCACTTTTGAAATAACCAGTGATTTAGAACATAAACGTCGATGTAGAAGTTGTCTTCTCCTGATCTGCAATCACATCCCAAACTGAAAACTCCAACCGCGTTCTTAGAACTATGCTTCGCTAAAAAGTGCACTTTGCTGCACCTAATAAACACATTAACACAATCGATATCATGCTATGACAATACTAACTAGGGATGGTTCAGTAAAAGCACACAACTCCTGTGTTGATATTGTAATTACGTTAATGTTTTGAAACGACTGTTTGGTAAAATAACGCAATTCTAGGTAATACGTCTTAATTCTTTAATTTAAGATCAAGATTCTGTGAAAAAGCATCACTCATGTTGATATACTGTAATAATACCGATGCTAGGATGATTTGGGAAAGGAACACAACTCCTGTTAATATAATCCAATAACGTTTCTGTTACTCGTAGGATGGTTCGGTAAAGGAACACAACTCTTGGGATGTCGCTACTGATGATGATTACTTTAGTCCCAGGAGAGATGACTATGGAATAGATCACTCCAGATACGTGTCTTCCCAAAACAATGACCTTGAAGAATCTTATGACGTTCCTTTGCCACGTAGTCAACCAATAAAAATCAACAAAAGGTGAGAAAATCCAAAATGATATTAAACTACTCAAACGTTTCGGCTAGTGCTTAATTTTGAGATAGTCTCAATTGATAGAGCGTGTGCAAACATTATTTTGTCTTATGACTGATGACTTATGTCTACATAAATCAATATGGTAATTATTGTCACTATACTCACATGCATATGTAATAAAAAAAAGACTCATTAATTCCATATTGCAGTCATCGTACTGAGGGTGGACTCTAATTGAAATCGATCGCATCAGATTTGATCATTCTATCATTATGTGTTTCTTAGCTTATTGTAACATAATTATTCTATTAGCTATAAGATAATTGTAGTTGTAGGGCGTCTCCCGCATATGCTGCTGTAGCCCACAAATTTGATTTTATTTGATTTTTGAAGTAAAAGTAGCAGACACCAAGGCTGCGGTTGATGCAGCCTAATTATTAATACCGTAAATTGATGCAGCCTAATTAAACATAATTACAGTATCCAGTATTTATTTATTGCACTTCTACAGGTATTAGCTTACATAAAGTCGTAATAAAAACAATTTGACACATTGATTTTCGGTTAATTGTTGCAGCTCTAAAAATATTGGATCTTTCTAATGGGTTCATAATAATGTTCTCTCTTTTTCAGAGGTAAATTGATCACGTTCTACAAGAGTGGAGATAAACATTACAAAGGTCTGAAGATATCAGTAAACCAGAAGCAGTTTGTGACATTTGAAGCGTTGTTAGACTTTCTCAGTTCTAAGATACCAACCACCACCGGTGTAAAGACTGTCTACTCCTGGCCTAATTGCAAGGTACACGACTACTCCACTTTTTGTATCGTGAGAGTCTGGGAATTTGAGCCTGTGAGTTGTGATGACTTAGAACTCCCAGTTGTAAGGTAATCTCAGCACCATCTGTCTCCATAGAATGTTCAATCTACATACTGATTACCGATCACTTCTTGGAAAGGTAGTTTTGAGGTCTTTTATGCGCTCAGCTCAATTTTGTCCAGTATATGAGTAGGCCTGCAACAGTTCACAAAATGTAAAAAGATTTTTTCGATTCGGTTTTCCATTATTTTCAATTCTAAATTATTTGATAATTGCGTGCTCATAAATATGCAAAAATATGTTTTGCCGTAATTGATCATGAATGTCAGAAATATTAATTATTATTCATAATTTGGTCTAAACATAGCATTGGATAACATTGTTTTCTTTCAATTATTTAGATTGTACACTTTATGGAATCTCTATTTGCTTGTAACTTCTTGAGGTGCACTATAATTAGATTATCTCTATTTCTTCTTGTTTATTTTCAATTCGATTTCAACGTGACGATTCGTTCTTTAATTCGATGAATTGCTACAGGCCTATAATACATGTAGCATATTAATGCTGGTCAGAAGCCCACAAATCCGGGCCCAAGGTAAAATCGGCAGTGGCAACTGGTGTGGTTTTACCTGTGAAGATTACTCTCAGGTCCAAATTGGAGCACTTTGCCACTGTCTTCATTAGGCTAGAGCTGGAACGGGTCAAATAATTCATGGACCGGGTCGAAATCGGGTCTTGGGGCAGAATACAGGGGACATATTATTTTCGATTTAATGTTTATGGTGGATTGTAATAATAATTTAGATTTAGTAGTTGGTACAGCATAGACCTACTGATGCCAACAGTTCAATTTGATACTGTATTAATAGTTAGGATTTCTAACGCCGCTTTGTATTGAACTTGGTCAAGCTCTGACAAGGTGATACCCGGACTGGCGTGTCAGGTACCCTACACCCTAATGCGCTAAATACAAGACTGGGTCCGGTACCCTGTTGCAGCTCTACATTAGACACAGTCAAATACTACTCTACGATCCATTGCTACAAACACTGATAAAAATAGATTTTCCATAATATTATAGTCTGGGTGAGCCTGACCGTAGAAAAGTTGGGCAGATTTTTTTTTTTTGTTAATTTTATTGGTCACATTATAGTGATAATCATTGTGGCCTAAGCCAAGGCCGCCATTTATGGCGCCAGATTTGCTCTCAATTAAGGGCTGGAGCAGACCCAGGCAAATTTTAGGTTCAGAACCTTGCCCAGAGGCCCTTAGCATTGATAGCACAAACACTGTGTCCCACAAACACTTGATTTCTTTCAAATCAAGTGAGGTGGCACACATGGGAATCGAACCCGGGTCACCAGAGTGACGTCCGCGTCCTCATCCTATTGAGCTATCCCTATCCCCTATTGTTATTATTAATATTATTATTATTATTACGGCTGCACGATAGTTTATATGTTTGCAATATTGCAATTTTGCAATAAAATAATGCGGATTAATCTTGAACAAAATATTTTTTCTCTCAGTTAATCTTCTAATTCCTTCTAGAAATTAGCATTGAAGATAATGTTACCTGACCGTGAAAATTGCATTAGTACACTAACTGAATGTCAATTAGAAATCCTGGAAGATTTGTTGGAGATGATATGTATACTCTATGTGCAGCAAAGCCATCACCTCCACTCATATAACTTCCCAAACCCTTACAATCAAAGACACTTAGCTGGACACCAGATCACATGTGATAAAGCACAAATTTTAGAGTTATCTTATCTTTGATATAATTGCTGAAAGAGAAGAAAACTCCTGTGTACAGCACTAGTGCGTTATAATATAAGCACTCGGGTGCTGCTTGCTGCTGTCCCATAATACATCGCTATAACAGCGCATCAACTTATTTTATTATTATATTTCAAAATACTAGCTAATGCTATATAACAGCTGTATAATATAACAAGTAATACTATTATTGTTGTTATTATTGTTGCTGCTGCTACCACTATTATTATTATTATCACAGGTAAATCACAGCTATATGGTAGTAAGTTTACTGTTAAGTAAGTATGGTATATATGTAGTAAGTATGATATATATGTAGTAAGTATGGTATATATGTAGTAAGTAGGTATGTATGTAGTAAGTAAGGTATATATGTAGTAAGTATGGTATATATGTAGTAAGTATGGTATATATGTAGTAAGTATGGTATATATGTAGTAAGTCTGGTAGTAAGTTAATATGTTAGTAAGTTTGCTGGAGTGTAGCATTTGAACCCCGGGTCAGGTCACCTGACCTTAGAAGTTCAACACTTTCTCAAGAGGTGGGAAGAGCCCAAAATCATTGTCGTTATTATTATTATTGTCATTATCATTACAATTATTATTACTGATCCCATAATTACATCTTTGCAATAACATCATGTTTTATAATTTAAGCGTGTTTTAATGATTCTGTCTACTCTACAGGCTAGTAGCGGAAGTGGATGATGTCATAGGTAAGAAGTCCTTTATATCCAATGAGGATCTAACTAAGCTCTCGTTTACTACTATGCTAATAAAGGAATCTTTAAGGAGGTACCCACCAGTTACAGGTGTACTTAGAGATTCTAGGAAAGAAGTCTTCATTGATGGTCTCAGAATCCCAGAAAACTGCCTGCTTCTTGTGAGTATAACCAGTGATGGCAAATTATAAGGTGGTCGGCTGCCTTTAGCCAGAGGTTACCATATTTAGAGGTGGTGGGCAGGGCTTTCGCTAAAGGTTACCATATTATGAGGTGCTGGGCAGGGCTTTCGCTAGAGGTTACCATATTATGAGGTGGTAGGCAGGGCTTTAGCTAGAGATTACCATATTATGAGGTGCTGGGCAGGGCTTTCGCTAGAGGTTACCATATTATGAGGTGCTGGGCAGGGCAGGGCCTTAGGTTACCATATTATGAGGTGCTGGGCAGGGCTTTAACTAGAGGTTACCATATTATAAGGTGGTGGGCAGGGCTTTAGCTAAAGGTTACCATATTATGAGGTGGTGGGCAGGGCTTTAGCTAAAGGTTACCATATTAACTGTTAGCATTTTCTTTAACAAGCCTCACATTCCCACATTGGATGTTGGGATGCATGTATGCTTGTGTGAAGCTTCACATAATATGCTTCACACATACACATGTAGGTGGTGAGACGCATCCTGTCAGCGTCTCATCACAATGTTATTACTATGTATAGCACAACCAACATACAAAGTTGTCATAATCGTAATGTTGCTGGATCATTTAAACACGTCAATAATAATCAGTGTATTCAGACAAGATGAACGTTCGGGGATGAGCGTTCAAAAATGTGAATGAATGAAAATATGAAATCAATAGAATAATAAAAAGTAATAGAAAAAATGCTGTCGTGCAATTAATCTAATTTACCATACCTGAAGCAAGAAAATATACATACAATATTCTAAATTACCCTGCATTGTAACAGACCTGAACTGAACTATCTGCCATAGGGCAGTTTGATTTTACGGCAGATTGCGACCTTTGCTTGCCTTGCTTTCATGCGTTATTGACTAACAACGGGTGCAGTGCTGCCCTCCGCTATAGACCAACAACGGGTGGGGTGCTGCCCTCCGCTATAGACAAACAACGGGTGCAGTGCTACCCTCCGCTATAGACTAACAACGGGTGCAGTGCTGCCCTCCACTATAGACTAACAACGGGTGCAGTGCTACCCTCCACTATAGACTAACAACGGGTGGGGTGCTGCCCTCCGCTATAGACTAACAACGGGTGGGGTGCTGCCCTCCGCTATAGACTAACAACGGGTGGGGTGCTGCTGTGAAGGGCAGTTGTTGCCCTCCACAACTGCCCTTGTTGTGGAGGGCAACAATGGGGTGCTGCCCTCCACAAACATAATAAAAATGTGCCAAGTTGAATAGATGTGATATGCTTCAGGAGCGTTCAGTTTTTTTAGGCTGATAATTAATTTGGAAATTTCAATATAGTAGACATTTTCATAGTATTCGGTTACTAGCAGTTAGCAGCCATTAATCTTTTCTCTCCCCGAGAAGGCGGTTTCTGGCTGAATACCCCATAATAATAAAAAATAATAATAAAAAATAATAATAAAAAAAAATAATAATAATACGTATTGATGAAGGTACTGGAGATAGAAGAATGTAGAAAAAAGAAGATGCTTCTGATGACCCCAAACCATTCGATGAGGCTCAGCCTCAAAGCAGCCCAGCTTCACTGTTAAATAAATTTTCCCCATAACAATACACGTCAAGTTTATTTGTAAATGTTTATTATTTAAATTTAATACTACTTTAAATTCATAGTTAAGGTGCTCGTCGCAAAGATGAGCAAGATTGTCTTACATGACTTTGAGTGTAACAAAGCTTTTCAAGATAGGCTATAATCTCAAAAAAGCATCATTGCCATTACTCTAGATGTTGTGGAGTTGTCAGCCCATTATTCTCACTCAGAGAAAGCAGACAACTTCAATTCAATTATGTTGATTTGCATTATTATTGTTCATCTTCAGTTAATTATGCATGAACCTAACGTTTTACATTATAGATCAATTGCATTTTATTGCCCTGTGTTCACTTCACCTCAATGTGCTATTTAGAACTAGGTATGAACTGAAGATGGTGTCCGGTGCGATATGGAGATGGCACTTTACATTGTGACGTCTCTTTATAAACTAAATATTATTATTCACACTTACTTTTGTAGCTAAGCATTATGGGAGCAAACAATGACAGCAGATTTATAGATAACCCAGAGATGTTTATGCCAGAGAGATTTGATGCTCAGCAAGAGAAGAGGTATGATATAGGCGGCATATGATATGCGCGGCAATTCAAACTTGGGCATATTCCTTGGTTTATCTAGTCCTAGTGTACTTTCTTTGTAGATGTGCAATAGGTAAATCTATAATATAGGCAATAGGTAAATCTATAATATAGGCAATAGGTAAATCTATAATATAGGCAATAGGTAAATCTATAGTATAGGCAATAGGTAAATCTATAATATAGGCAATAGGTAAATCTATAAATTAACATGTTACCCAGTTAACCTATAATATATATATTAACCTATATGATAATTATATATCATATAAGGTTATGGACTTTCTTTGTAATTAGTTAGGAAAATGTTAAACTAATAAGTATGTCCACTTTAATTTACTTTGATTACAGAGAAATAAATTGAAATTGTTAACAATCGTTAGAGGAGATATTTAGTTAAAACTTGCGAAAGCACGTCTTGACTCTTTTCATTTTTACCACAAACTCTCTTCCCCAAGAACTGGCCTCGCTGTTCTCTTAATCAGGCGACAAGAAGCGCAACTTGCATAGTGCGTAGTGCATAGTGCAGTCCAGTGATATTCTGGCGGGTATTTTGAGTATTTATTATTATATCTTGAGGCAAAATTGCAAAGAAATCTGTCAATTTGGTCTTTACACTTCTACGTCTTTGACTTCAGATTTTGGCTAGTTCAATCATTTAATATGTCAACCCAAATGAAATTAGTAAACAAGTAATTATGAGACATCAAATAAAGCAGATTTTTATTAAATTATTATCAAATGTAAATAGGTTAAACAAATTATTTGTTACCCTCAACATATTTAGACATTTCTTTTTAAACTAATATTATTAATGCGATCTTTAGTCAAGGATATTTGGGAAATTTTAACCTTGATCTTTAGTTTGAGCCCTATCAAGTTATCTCTGCGCTTGAAGTATTGCAAATACTCACACTAACAAATGTCCATCAGTTTTGTTCCAAATTATTGGCTTGTGATGAACTAATATCAATGATAATTGCTTTGAATGCAAAACCGAGCACATTTATTTCAATTAAAAATTAAACATTCGTTTGGGAAATTCCAGTGCCTCATTGCGCGCATCCCATTGGCTTATATAGCCTCCGATGTGTTGCACTAACCCAACACTGTTCAATTGATAAAATCTGTTGTAGACAAGGGTCCGGCAACTTATGAATCTACGATTATACTTTCACACTGATCACATTTGTCTGCTGTTTCTGTCAGAGTTGCCCTCAGCTACGATTTGACTGAGCAATGTAAATGCACCGTTATTCCACGATTTGACACTTGTCATGATTTCGCTGAGCTGTTCTATGAGTGAAGAAGTAAGAGTCAAGTTATTCACCACTAAGACAAAGTGATAATATAATTGTGTCAGGTTGCGTTAAATAAAAAAGATAAACAAAACACAAACAAATCAATTTGTAAAATAAAAGTATACAAATATCAAATTTGAATTTGAATTTATTTCCAACCACTTATCCAAGCATGATTTTCGGTGAAGGCAAGCTAAAAGAAAGGTTATGAATTAATGCAATTATTACAATACAATGTCAATATAAAACGGACTTCAATCAGT